>JZRM01000418.1:0-18383 GCA_000963415.1 Blastocystis sp. subtype 6 | reverse complement strand
ATTCAGTTGAAATATAAATTATATATCAATTTGAGTTGTCGATGTTGAATACTTGATAATAGATTTTCAATCAATTTCTAATCTTATTCTATACATAATCACCTTTAACATATGATTTCTTAACTGAATATTCTTTAGAATATCAACAATCTATCACTTCACTATTCTTGTATTTAACCAAACTCTTTTCCTTAGCCCGAATTATGCATCTTTACCATCCATAAACACTAAAGCCTTATTCCTTATTTTTGAAATCACAAGATACACGTACCTTACTAAATAACAGGCGAACTGTTCTTATTTCCTTGCTAAAAATCCTATAATCCAATTGAATAGCCATTTCTTTCACAATACCCTCAACAAATCCAATGCAAATGTGAATCCTTGGAAGATCACCCATGGAACCATCTTTTTCCACTATTTCATACACTGAATCAATTCTCCTATACACTCGATGATTATTAGATAAATAAAATGCGATTCTACTCAGTGATAGTGATACCACTCTGTAGGTATGTATATCCCAATTGACTCTTCCTATGTTGTTCGAAAGAATTGATTAGGATAAAAAATAATTAGAATTAACCGATTGAACGATAACGTAAATGGTAACTTCCAGCGTTGCTAAATGAAACCTCCTCATAAAGAATATGGGTAAAAGCACCCAAGCAACAGATGCTGCTATTCCTTCTATAGTGATGTCCCGCTTTCCTATTCAAGTGATATGACGAATGCAATCATTAGTGCATAAGGCAATATTCATAATTCGTAATTAATTGACATCTGATATCATTCTTCCAAAAATCGAAACCATTTGGCTCATTATTCCAGTAAACAACCCAGTGCCTCCCATATTTGAATAAATTCATGAATCAGAGGAAGAACCACCATGTGGGGTACTGTGAAATGGTTTATGTTGGGTATTTTTTGAATGATTGATATCATAGTATGATATCCTGGAAATGACACGGTCGACTTCATCTCCCGATCGTAACTTAATCGGAGGAATTATTCTATTAAACAACCAAATCCGTGATATCTCAAGGAAGATGAAATCTTCTGTTTTACAGTCTTGTGAAGTTGTACTATATCCGCTACCTAATCCATAGGACCAGTTACAGACCAAGGGATCACAGGAAGATGAGTTGTTTGTTTTTTCTTTTCGAGATAATCTGTAGCTGGAACATTTCAATCTCCAGAGCAATTACAATCTCTGTTCCGCTAATTCCACAGAATACTCCTATTCGCGCAATTCTGGAGGATATTACTCAGCACCAGTATGGATTGTGCCAGTGGTAGCATTGTAGTATACAGTACTTTTTGGTACAGCAAGATCGGAATGTCATGCTTGTAACAGCTCAGCATATTTTTGAATATATTGCAAGCGGAAATAACCCTGACGACTTGCTGAATGAGAAGGTTAAGATGTGCCGTATTCCTTTTGTTCCTCGCTCGATGTCAATTCGGAAGGCGTTCAAGCTGATGTCGGACCGTGTATGTATAGTGTCTGGTTTGTTCCCCAGAGCATTCCTCTGCTGTTACTTTATTGGACCCGAGCAGAGAGAGACAATCTGCTCCATCAGATGGGGACTGTGTATCCCAACGTGATCACATACTCTCAAATTTACAACATGATTTGCCAGCGGAAGCTTGAAGAACAACGCTGGAAACTGGACGAGTTGGCGAGCGACGATCAGTCTGTGATTGATATGGAAGACGATCTGCTCTCTGTGGAGGAGGCAGCAAACGACTGGAAAGCGAAGACCTCGTTTGCCCTCACGGTTTTCTGTGAACATTACAGTGAATCTGCAGAGTGGGAGTGATGTGTAGTCTATCGTGGACTTGTCGTACTGCTGCTATTAGTGGATTTTCTCTGTACTGTTACTTCCATTTTGGGATTTAGTCATTATCATTTCAAGTAGAGATCGTTTTGGAATTCCAGAATTAGTGGCTTTTTCTTTGTTATGTCCATCTTGTTTCTTTTTGATTGGATCCTTCGTTTGGTTGTTCAATCGCAGAAACAAGAAGGGTTGCAAGATGTTATGTTTTAGTTCTCTTGTGACCCCTAGTCATCCGTTCGAAATCCTCTCATCGTAGATGTCATCGCGTTGCTGCTCTCCTCTATTTGCTTTTTTCTACCTCACACAATGTCATCCAATCTGCAAGGAGTCGTTCGTCTCCTGCTTCTCTGCAGAATCTTCCGAAACTATGTCTTGGGACGGAATTTACTCGATCTGTTCTCAAATGACATCCGACGCATTTTTAACCGATCACGTGCTCGTCAGAAAGAAAGTAATCTGGACATTACATACATTTCTTGTAAACCCTGAATAGTGATCTCACAATCAGCCCGTATTTTAGCCATGTCATGGCCAGGTTCTCGGTGGGAAAGTGTGTGGCGCAACAATATATCAGATGTGGAGGAGTTTCTGAATCGAAAGCACAGTGGTCATTATTGGGTGTATTTTTGGAGTTACGAAGATTGACTGTAGATTGAATCTCTGCGAAGAAGGGGAGTATCCAGAGAGTCGTAAATCTCTTTATTTCGGTGGTCGTTATACTCATTTCTGCATTCAGGATCATAATCCGTGTTCGTTGCGACAGTTACGAGCAATCATCTACGAGTGCACTGACTGGTTGTCACAAGACCCACTCAACGTGATTGCAGTTCATTGCAAGGGTGGAAAAGGACGTACAGGAATGGTGGTGGCTTGTCTCTTGCTTCGTCAGTGTATCCAATATCGTCCTGATACAGCTCTGGACTTCTTTGCCTCGAAACGAACCTCTAGAGATGCTTTGAATGGAGGAAAAGTCAAACCACAGAGAGTATCGAGTAGGGCTTGAAAGGATCGTTTATAATAGGTCCTTCACAAATTCGTTATGTTTGTTACTATGACTATTTATTGGATCATGCTATGCCAGAGAGGAAAGCGCGGAAATTGGTATATGTAGATATCCCGATCTCTGACAAGCAGTTCAGTACATTGTTTACAATTTCGATTATTAATGTTTTTGTTGAGTGGTCTCATGATTGATAGAACTTATTTGACTATGAGGTAGATGAGACTACAGGACGAATGAATCTTCCAAACGCTGAGAAAACCGCAGTTTATTGCAATATGCTGGCACATCAGAATCTGAAAGAGGAGCGTCGTGCGATCGTGAAGTCTTATCCAATGAAAATTAGCGTGAATCGTCGTGTTGCATATTATCGATTCGACCCTCCTATTCCTCTTTCTGGAGATATCAAAATTTCTATCAAGGCCAAAATACTCCCCATGGATCGAGTTAGTTTTGTGTGGTTCAACACCAACTTTATAACGGATCGTGTGACCATCTTTTCTGTTGATGAGGTTGACTTATCAAAGTCTTCATCATCGTCATCGTCATCATCATCATCCTCTTCTTTATCTTCATCATCATCCTCTTCTTTATCTTCATCATCCTCGTCATCCGTACGATCAATAGGCGAATCGGAAACAGTGTATGGTATTGCAGCAGACGGTTCTGAGCAGCGTTTTCAGATTCGTTGCCAGTTTGCTGATGATGAGTTGGTCGAAACTGCAGAGTCATCGAAGCTAAAGAAGGAGTTGGAGAACATCCACGAGGAAGAGGTCATTCAAGTTTCTTCTTCTCGGGGAAAAGGCTTGATTCAGAAAGCACAGTCGCTCACTTATCTCTTCCGAGGCTCCTCTACCTCCTCTTCTACACTCTATCGTGCATCGCCTATGCCTGAACCGTCTTCTCGATGCAGTCCTGCGCCATCTGTGGATGATCTGGTCTCAGGAAAGATCTCGAGAGCCAATTCGGGACCGTTGACGAGCGAGTCGGCACCGATGATGCTGGAGATGGAGACGAAAAGCAAATCGGTGAACAACATCATCGGGACCGAGCTGACGATGCGTGATCACTCTTCAGTCGCGTTGAGACAGAAGATGAGAATGACGAGTCTACACGAAAGTGAAGAGTTCATGCAGTCAATCAACTCTGGGCCTGCCAAGGAAGAAGGGAAAGGAATCGAGGATCGCGTCTCTAGCGAGGCAAGTAGTGATGAAATCCATTTGGATAGTGATAGCCCTACAAAATAGTTATTGTTATGCGGTGTTTGTTTCATTCAACTTTTCATGGAGGGCAAGAAACCTGTGATAGGTCTGGATTTGGACGAGGTATTTTATCCGTTCACATCTCCGTGACAACTAGTGTCTAGGACAGTTTGTTGTGAACTTGGCAAAATTCTACAATGAACTGAAGGGAACGCACTACACAGTCGACGACTTTCATAGCTACTCATTTTGGAAAGTTTGGGGAGGTACGGCCGAAGAGGTAGATTCGGACATTTGTTTGAACGACAGGCTGCCGAAATCATGAGTCTGTTTTTTAAGAGTCCCTATTTCGTGGACGGAGTATGAATCCGACAGAACGTTGTCAAGTCTAGATTCCCTTAGTGGAGGGGTCTGTTGAAGCGCTGACAACACTCAGTCAGAAGTTTGATATCTATATTGTGACTTCTCGGCATCTCGTAGGAAAACTCTTCTTTCTTTCCCTAGTGCATTGAGGACATAACAAGGAAGTGGGTTCGCGATAACTTCCCTGGACTTATTAAAGAGATCTACATCGGTAACCTGTGGAATAAGGAGGGAAGGAAAATGTATCGCTTCGGTGAGAGTAACTACCAGAACAAAGAAGGAGATGTGTCAGCAGATCGGGGCTTCTGTGCTCATCGATGACAATTGGAATTATGTTCATGAGGTTACTGAAGGGGATGTGCCTTAGATGTAGTGTATTGGCACAGTCGAGGTTCCGATCCTATTTGGTGTGTATGGGTGGAACCGACGGGAAGATCCAAAAGACTACAATGCCATGGTGTGCTGCAAGAACTGGGAAGAAGTGGTAAATGTCCTGATGAACCGTAACTTTTCTTTTCATGTTTGACACAAACATTCCATATGATTTGGAGAACAGAGCATCTAATTGTCGCTTCCACTTAAGCCTTCAAGGCGTACTTTCTCATAGGGAAAGCCAACTCCTTCTTGTGCTGACGCAAAGTCTTCTTGGCAGCCTTTCACTCAAATCCTTTGCAAAAACCTACCTGCTCCTTGGTAAGAGCACGGCGCATCGCACGGGTCTTCTTGACACGAAGATCAGTGGGAATGTACTTTGCCTTTGCATAACGCTCCTTAAGCTACACAATGAACCACTCTAGACAAACTATACAGCAGCTCTCTTCTGAGTGTTCAGGACAGTCAAAGCACGAGCAATGTTCTTGCGGACAACACTGATCTGAGCAAGTTTTGTGGGAGCTCCTCCAGTGACCTGGGAAACACGAAGCTACATCATAAGCATTCCTAGATCACGAAATACGGCGGCCAATTCCTTCTTGTAGTTCTCGATCTCGGTCAGCAACTCATCACGGTTCTTTTGGCGAAGTTCAACGGCTTTCACTCTCTCTATCGCATAAGTTGGTAATTCTCACAATTGCCTACGCATTTCTCTAAATCAATACAAATTTATTCCACCAGAATTGAATGGGAATTGAGACCCCCTGGGTCCCACTCATTCCTGGTACTTTTTCCCCCTATTCCTGTATCCCCTTACGACCCCATTCTTTGTCAATTCCCAATGTAGTGGGAGGTTTTCAACCTCGTCTTGAGTACGCTAGACAGCGAACAAAGGTGAAACGATCCCTCAGGAGCCACCGGATCGAAGACACAGGACTTCCCATTCGTTCATCTCAGTGACACAGGTATTCAACAAACAGAATTAAAATAACTGAACTAGACTACATCTTTCGTTAGATTATGAGTTACCAATGAGTATGACCATTACCTTTTTTTATCCTATCATTGACTCTAGACCACAGTAACTACGATAGATTGGCAAATGCGGCAAACTTTATTCGCACTACCAGGGTATAATTTGTTATGCATCTACTGTAAACGAATGTGCACTTCCCTACGCAATTGTAGAGTTTTAACAGTACTTCATTGCTGCGGACAGCTATAAAAGCATATCCAAGAGTTCGCTTCGTCTTCTCGTCGTAAGGAATACTTACTATGTGATACCCGTCTATATGCAACCCAAACAGCACAGCCTACCAGGAATGACACTGTCGAGAACACGACATAAATCAGATTCAGAATAACGATTAGGCACATTTCGCAACATAATAGTAAGACGTTGGTTCTTTCCGCTCTTCACGCTTTCAAGGTCGATTTCGCACTCTTTATATTGGGTAGCAGAGGGCGGGTGCTGGATGGACTTGTTTGTACGTGTGGAGCCGGAACCTTGGCTGGAGGACTTCGCTATTGTTTTGCCACACTGGCGCCGAGCAGGAGAGGGCAAGTTGGAAGAGCATTCATACAAAAAAGGGAGATCAGGAGAAACCGAGTGCGGAGGGCAAAAGGCAGTACGGTAGTCACAAAAACCATGATTAGGTGGACAGTATAGAGGAGATTGCAAAGATGTATCATTACACCCAGAGAAACCGTCATAATACCCGGGGTGTACATCAGGAACAGGGTGTAAGAAGTCGCTTGAGTTGTCGGACCCATGAGAAAACAGCGTACTTCCATAAGGACAATCAAAATACACAGAGCGATAACATTCCTCGATATAGGAATGACGATTCATAATGGGATTATCAGAATAATCTATGTATCAGGTTAAACACACACAGCGCTACTTGGCCTTTGAGGAATTTCGTCGAATATATCGGATCGGTAGTATAGGCGCTGAGGCATTATCCCTTCCCGTATTGATTGAATGGGAGATGACATCTTATCGGCACATTGACCCTACTGTTAAGTGCCAGATATAGTCTGACATTGTCCTTATCCGGTAGCATCGCTCAGGCACAATAACTATGAGAGACTGATAATTAACCGGCTAAATAGTGACCGATAGGTTTTATTGGATGCACAAATTAGATGGAAACGATTAGAAAATGAATGCATATCGATGAATACTGCCAGGAGACGAGACTGCAACCGTTGGTAACCTTTCGCAAACACAGCCTATTTTACAAACGACTGTTTGTGGGGATAACAGCAGGTGGAAGTGGATACCGGTAGATCCCATCCATTCGACGTCCACAGTGTCATTTGCCAGTGTGTTTTTTTCGGATCCGAAATTGTTTCTGGGACTCTCCCTCTCTGGTTAGGAGTCACCTGGAGTTGAGGTACATGGACGCTGATCCTGTAGAAGAAATAGAATCGAATCATAAGAAAAATGAGTAGATTTAAGAATATGGCCATTTCCCACCCTAACCCAATCTATTTGTTTTGGGTCATGAACTAGTCAATCAATATCCTAGTAGCAAGTGGATTGATTTCATGTTTTCAAAGTTTTTCACTTCCATCAAGGTGGAATTGCGTGTTGCACTGTTTAATGACTAGGGGAAGAGTAAAAAGAAGGATAATCCTTCAAATACCGGGGAGACTCAAAGCGAGCCCGACCACAAAGAAATATTGGACAAAGAAATTGAACAGATCACCAAAATGCCCGTGGAGCCTGCAGAACCGGTTTCTGTGAGTGCAGTACGTAGAAGGTTCTCTCTTGGTGGGGACAGTTGGGATCTGGATGGAATTGAAAGTGTTGCAACTGATTCAAAACCACCCGATGTTATTAAGCAGGCAGGAGATCAGCTTTTCCGACTCTATGCTGGAAAATCTCAAAAGGGTTATGTTCCTTACAATCCACGAAAAGTGAACCAGGACTACCTCTTGATGCGCGAAGACGAGGCCACGCATACCCTTATTCTTGGTACTTTTGACGGGCATGGTGAACACGGACACTGCGTCTCAGAGGTATGTTCTTGGTTCAAATTTGAATTCTAGTTTGTTTGTGATCATTTTTGTGAGCACTTGCTCTCACACGAGAAGTGGTCAACAGACATGAAAACAGCTGCTGTAGAGTCGCTACTTCAAGCGGAGCGTGAGTGCATCGACAGTACGTTCAGGTTCCAAATCCAATCTAGACCGATTCATCAAAACGGAGTTCAGCGGTACCACTGCAGTGATCTGCATCATTCGAGGTGATAAGCTCGTCATAATCAATGTCGGTGACTCGCGAGCCATCATGGCGACCGAAGAAGGGGACAGCTACAAAGTGATAGAACTGACGCACGACCACAAGCCATCGATTCCTGAAGAAAAGGAACGCATCGAGAAGGCGGGAGGTCGTGTCTTCAGAATGGAGTACGATGATGGATACGATGGTCCTGCACGAGTGTGGCTTGCCGATCAGGACATTCCCGGCTTAGCCATGTCACGCTCGCTCTGCGACACGGTTGCACACACGGTGGGAGTGCTCTCGACCCCTGAAGTGGTTGAGCGGACTCTCACCGACGATGACCGTGTGATCGTGATGGGTTCTGACGGGTTGTGGGAATTCATTCCCTCCGAGGAAGTCATCGAGTTGATTAAGGACTGTGAATTGCCAGAGGTATGCATGTCTGGAGGTGTGTCATCGTAGGATGCAATTGATCTGTTGTGTACGATTGCATGGAAGCGATGGTTTGATGCAGAGAAGGTTGTGGATGATACAACTGTTATTGTAGTATTCTTGGGCAAAGAAGATACTGTGTAATCTGTGTGTCTCCAGTTTGTTAACAAACAACGTAACTCGACTTTACATTGTACTCGATTGTCTCCATCTCTGCGATCAGATCCTTCATAATCGTATAGCTAATCTTGAAGCACTCCGCCTTGCACACCTTCGTCCATGCCAGGAGATAGTCCTGACAGTCCTCCGGTGCCTTCCATCCCTTCACAATCTTACGGAGATCCGAATAGCTCATCTCATTCATCCCCGTAGCGTGCTGGATAAACAGCAATGTGGACGGCAAAGTGCAGGTCACATCGTTTCGGGTTGCCGTCATAACAGAGTCGTTGACAAGAATGGAGTGGGAAGGCGGAACAAGGGTTCCAATCTTCGAACTCAACTGCACACCACCAAAGAGACATCCCATGAAATTGTTTCCGATCACCGTATGATCGAGCGAGTAAAGCGAGCCGTTCGAGAAAGAGTGGCGGTGGATCTCATCGAGGTGCTCGTGCGATATCGTGTTTATATCGGAGTCGCTGCTAAACACCAGTGAGCTCACATTATTCTTGGCACGAATGCAGGAGCACGGAATGACCACAGTGTTGATGACATCGTTCGCAGACTCCTCTCCTGTCGCCAGATCGGCCAGGTCTTTGTTGTTCTTGTGATACAGTTCGTTTGCAGCTCGAGCGATCGACTACATCGTACCAGAGCGAAAGCAGTACATCAATCAACTGACGAATACTGTAATTCCCATTCACGAGAAGCGTGTAGTTGCTGTGACCCACCAGCTCGCCCTGCAGACTGTCTTTCTGCCCGTTGTTGCCCTTGCTAATGTAGATAGTCAGGTTGTTATGCATCTTTCGCTCCTTAGGAGGACGCACTTCCGGAAGGGGGAACTAGACTAGAGCAGGACCGCAGAGAGTACAGTGATCGACTTCAAGAGAAGTGCTGTCAGCGGATCATTCGTAACAGTACGAACGTGGATGCTACACCGATCATTCGAACCGAGTCTGCCGTCCTGAACAAAGAGAGAAGGCTGAGATGCAAGGAACGTATCCATCTCGCTTTTCACTGCCGCAAACCCAGCTGCGGAGGCAGCGAGCTCCTGCTCAGGAGAACGGCTTGACACGACGAAATTGTTGTTTGCATCAAACGTGCCAGGGATCTGCTCTGCTAGCGCAGTGGCATCCAAATTAAAGCAAAGCTTGTCGCAGCTCTTCATCCACTCCGAGCCCTTAAAATACTTCAAATTCGTTTCCTTCTTCCCCACATACTAGACATGAACTAAGAGTCCTGCTTCTACAGCTGTCTTCTCCGAGAATAGAGGGAACGTCTCCATATTCTTCACAATCTCGTACTCAATGGGACGTGCATCTTCACTAAAGGCTCTTCTTCCCAAGAAGCACGAAGCAGTACGGGAGAAGACAAGAGACGATATACCTCTCTGACCAGCGCGAGACAACATCCGGCTCAAGACAATAATATGGAAATGGGAAAAATCGAACCAATTTGCGTCATACAATGTTGCTCGACAATTCTGGCGCAAATGCGGATGAAGAACTGTTCGACGGACGACGGGCGCTTCCGTCGAGACAGCTCGTCAGCACCCTTAGTTCGATTACGAATGGCTTCCTGTTCAGCACTACTCCTATCATTCTCCGAATCCTAGAAATCATTTGCAAAGATGTAGATCCTCTGGATCGGATTCTCTCTAGTTTGATGACTCTGCACGCTCGTTTATTTCCTCTGGCTGGCTGTATGGGTCCATTGTCGGGATCCTGCTGTTCGGATACATCGGGGATCTGCTCGGCTATTATCGTGGTATGGTGTTTGCTTCCTCGCTCTCCTTCCTCGGGCTTGTATTGGGGTAGTGACGTGCTCCACCTAGCAAGTAGATCTCTTTCCCTGTCTCTGGCTCCCAGCTCGATTCCCTTCCTCTATGGGTTTTCACGCATCATCACTGGGATCGGCACGGGGGGAAGCATTCCGATTGCGTACACTCGCACGACTGAGTCTGCTGGGCAGACGGAAGTGACCGCTAGCAGTGCGTTTCTGCTCCTTCTCCAAAGTACGAGTTGGCTACTGGGTCCTACAGTGCTGTTTGTCGTCCTGCGGTTCGTCGACGCTTCTTCCCACAGACTCGCCCGCACGCTGCAGGTCGTTCTGTTGGTCGCCTCGATCCCTTCTCTGGTGTCCGCGATCGCTCTGCTTCGCTCTTCCCAGACGATCATCTACCATCCGTTGAGCGACAAAGAGGAAGTCGATGTGGAGAGCAGACCGCCTCCTCGGAAGCATCCACCTCTACGAAGAGCTTTTCTCGCCACGGGAGTGTGTTGGTTTCTCTATGACCTAAACGTGCTGTTTAGTGCATGCGATGACGACTAGTCGTATGGGAACACGCTCTTCTCGAGGTCGATCATCCGCTCTCTCTTCGAGATCCCAGACACGCCATGGGGAGCTGCGATTCCCTTGATTATTGTTGGAATCAACGGGGTTCTCGGCCAGTTCGTCGCTACAACGCTCCTGAAGCGGCTGCGTGTGCAGCAGCTCCAAGCCGCTGTATCTCCGCGAGTGAGAATGAACTGTAGGGCTTTCTCATCTTGAGTGCTCTTTTTGTTTTGGCTGCTGGTGGATTTAGCGTGCTAAGTGCCTTGAATCGCACGGGGAAGCTCTGCCTTTTTGTCGTATATCATCTGACCTTCTTCTTCTCTCTGTGCGGGCCAGGGTCTACCACATTTATTCTCCCGTCTCTGGTGTTCCCCGAAAAGGACTTGTCTCTGTATCACGGAGTCTGCACCTGTCTGGGGAAGTTTGGTGGCGCTCTTGGAGCTTCCTTTTTCCCCTCGATGGTCCAGGCCTTCGGTGTTCCAAGAGTAGGGGCTGGCCGAACCCTCGATTCTAGACCTTGCTGTGCTCCAGTGTCCTATCTGCTGCTGGATTCTTTTGCTCTCTATCGATCTGTCCGATTTGTTAACAAACAGCTGCACAATTTACTTTTTACAATTATTGAGTTCCGGGCACAATCCATCTCGGGTTGATGTCACCGCCGAGCACTCCCTTAAGGACAAACTCAGCGGCCATCTCCGCCATGCGAGTACGAGTCGCGACAGAGGCAGAGGCGATGTGAGGAAGAACCACCACATTCGGCATCTTCAGGAGAGGATTGTCTCCCTTCATGGGCTCGGGGTCCGTGACATCCAGACCGGCTCCACCAATAATTCCCTCCTGGAGGGCCTTGGTGAGATCCTCCTGGTTCACCACGGGTCCACGCGAGGTGTTGATGAGGATAGCCTCCTTCTTCATCTGCTTGAACTTGTCCATGTTGAACATCTTGCGGGTGTGCTCATTCAGAGACGTGTGGATGGAGATGAAGTCAGAGCGAGCCAGCAGGTCCTCCATAGAAACGTACTCAATGCCATACTCGTTCTCCCAATCGGGTTTGCGACGGACATCCGAGTAAATGATGTGGCAGCCGAATCCACGCATTCTCTTCACCACCTCCAGACCGATCTCTCCCATACCGCAGATACCGAGGGTCTTGCCCCAGATATCGGTTCCGCAGTAGCCAAGAGGCTCCCAGGTGCCCCAGCCGTTATTTCGCACAGAGTCGATAGCGGGACTCAGACGACGAGTGGTAGCCAACAAAAGCGCAACAGTCAGCTCAGCCACAGTGTGATGAAGCACACCCGGAGTGTGGCCAGCCAAGATACCTCTCTTCTTGCACTCAGGAATGTCGAAGTGATCGTAACCGACCGACATGGAAGCTACGGTCTTCAATTGAGGACCCGCAGCGTCGAAGAACTCGGCGTTGATCTTCTCAGTAAGCAGACACAGGCAACCGTCGCATCCCTTGACAGCCTCCAACAGCTTGTCTCTAGGCATGGCCTTGTCAGGATAGTTCCAGTGGATCAGTTCAACCGGAGCGTCCGTGAGCATCTTCATGGCGGGGGCAGGAATCTGTCTAGTCACCAGAATCTACTTTTCACCAGCATCCTCCATTTCTCACCTTAGGCTTTGCAGCAGAAGCAAAAGCGCGAACGAACTTGGGAGCGAGCATTACTGTCAATTAGAATTATTTATGAAGAAAGATCGTAGGAATGGGGAATTAGGGAAACAGGGAAACAGAGGTGACACAAATTCCACCGTAACTCCTCTCGATTCCTCCGTTGCATATGAGTCTCTTAGGACAGCCGCTAAGAAGAAACGGAGTCGAACTGCTCCACAGCATCAAGGCAATCCTATTTGATTGCGATGGAGTCATTTGGAAGGGAAACCAACCCATCTCTGGAGCCGTGGATGCACTGAACTATCTCAAGAAGCTGGGAAAGTCCATTTACTATGTGGTACACTTTGGCTGGGCCCTCCCAAGTAGACGAATAACTCAACGAAGAGCAGACAGGAGGTACTGAAGAAGCTGCAAGGGTTTGGCGTCAATTCCTCTCTCGATGAGATTATCACGTAGACGCGTGCAGTCTGCTTTTACACTAGATCTTCGTACGCCACAGCCCAGTATCTGAAGGACCAGCCAGATCACGGCGAGATATATGTTGTGGGTGAAGATGGTATCTACAATGAACTCGAGGCTGTCGGGATCAAGTGCCATGGCAGAGAAGACGCGGGAGAGACGGACGTCAATGTGATCAAGACCATGAACTCGCTGATAAGGACCGTTGTGGTTGGACTGGACCGGCAAATCAACTATGTGAAGCTGAGTCGCGCCGCCTCTTACATCCGCGACTACGGGTGCTCGTTCGTGGCAACGAACACAGATGCCTCCTATCCCTATCCTGACAACATCCTTGCCGGTGGCAGCGGGTGCATCGTTGCTGCGATCCAGGTGGCTGCGGGCAGGAAGCCAGACTGTGTCGTTGGGAAGCCCAATCGAGCGTTCATCGACCTGATTCGGTCCAGACAGCCGGAACTGCAGCACGCAGACATCTTGATGGTGGGGGACCGTCTGGACACAGACATTGTGTTTGCCAAAAGAAACCAGATTCACTCGTTGCTCGTGCTCTCCGGAGTGACGACAGAAGAGGGTTTGAAGCAAGCCGAAGAAGCGCTCTTGCCCGAGTTTTATGCGAACTCGTTGCAGGATGTGTTTGCTCTTCTGTCGAGCCAGCAGTAGTGTGATTTTAGTCTTTTCTATCCTGATTGTTCCATACATTGTTTCCTATGAATACATTTGTGTCGCAGCTGAGCAGGTTCGCCTTGAGACCCATGGCAGGAGCTGTAGGCGATGGAGAGGAGCTGAATTCTAGTTGCGATACAACAAACTCACGCTTGGATCATCCTTCCGAAAGAACACTCCGCTGTCACCCAAAAGGGGCAACCGAGAGTACTATAAGGGCAATGGTTGCAGATCGGCGGGAAGACACACTTCTCATGGTTTGTTTTTACGCTGCTGCGTTGACTCGTTAGGGGGATACATTTGTGAAAAGGATAAAGCTGTTGTATTCGATGTTCCCGATCTGACTGGTTTTAAGGTATGGAGTTGGTCGGAGAGCTCATGGTTAGCTGAAACCGTACGTCGCTTTTTCCACACCAAAAGTGAAGTAGAGTTGCTTTAAGGCTTTTTGTTCACTCAAACAGGGGCAATTGTAATAGTACATAGTAGAGACTCGGCTATTTGTTCATTTCCTTCATCGTATCTGCCATCTTATGAGCATTCACATTCCACTGGAAGTGCTGGCGGGTCCGTGGGAGTTGTCTCCGGAATGTCTACACTCACACAGCCACGCTGACACTACTTTCAGTGCGTCCTGCTTCAGCGAGCTGAACACGCTCTTCAGGCCCTCTTGCAGCTCGTCTTCGAACAGGGCGATTCGGCTGAATAGCTGCGTTGCAAGGTCCCTCGATTGCCCCAGCTGCACCGCAGGCATCTCGCGATGAACCTCCATCCGCACGTTTCCGTTTTCGAAGTAGTGAGACGAGATCGCCACGGCTCCGGCCAACTACGCATCACTCTTCACTCCAGCCAGCACATGCACGCTGGACCCAACTAGGTCTACAGAGTACTGACTCACCCAGCGACCGCTGTAGTAGCTGCTCAGCTTCACCATTTCCCCCACGATCACAATGTCGATGTGATCGCCGTCACTCCCCACACTAGTCATCACCACACGCATGCAAACACACAAGCCATTGGAGCGAGAAGTGAAGCGGCGCTCCACGTACTTCCTGCACTCGTCGATCAGCGATTTCCTCAGTTGGGCCATCTGCTCATTTACACAGGTGGAGTCTTCAAATTCCAGCTCCTCTGTCACAGCATTCGACAAGTGATCGAAGTGGTAACATTTACGCCCTAAGACGTCTTGATAAATGTCCGAATCATCATCCAACGATCCAACAAGAAGGAGCGGACTTTTCCGATTAGGAACATCCACAAGCACGTTGTTAGTCAGATTATACTCCTTCAGAGTATCTCGAAGGGGTCCTGGAGGAATCTCCACATCTCCCAAGAGATCCTTCAACTCTATCGACTCACATTGATGCAATCACTCCGTACCTTCTAAAACCACGTACAGTTCTCCCGGAGGACTTTTGACCAGGAGATCGTGAATGATTCCCATTTGTTCTTCAGAAATGACTCTGCATCTTACGTCCGTGGATATCTTCCCCTACGGTGACAATTCCATAGTGCTCTTCTTTTGAAAATGATGCTATTTGCAGCGAATATCTATTTTTTCATGATGTGCGCAACATTACTATCCAACTCCGGCGACTTCATTGTTTTCATCCAAAGTTGCAAATTGAGAGCGAAAGTCAATTCAAACGAAGTACACCATTTTCCCGTTTCAGTTCCCTATTTCTACTTTTTCCTGGGTTCATTCTTTCCATTCTGACAAATGAGTAATCCGTATGGTATTCCTGGCGGCTCCGATATTGACTATGATTACTCCAAGCTTTCTCCAATGCTTGGTTTAATTGATACCGACAGGCCGGACTATATCGGTCAGGCTACTGGCCCAAAGAAATGGAATGAAAGAATGACACATAACTGTGCTGTAGTCTATTTAACTGGTGAGTTTTTCCCTTCTTGTGTAAAGTGTAGGTTTGATTGTGGGCGGTGCTTACGGCGCCTTTATGGGCTTGAAAAAAGCTCCGAGTGCTGTCATGAAGATCCGTCTCAATAGTATTCTCAATTACAGTGGGAAGTATGGGTCCACCACTGGAAATTACCTCGGCGTGCTCAGTATGTGTCCGTATTGATGATGAGCAATAGTGCTTATGTATGCTTTCACGGAAAAAGTGATTCCTCTCGTACATCTGGATAAAGTCACGTCTCGAAACGATTACTTCGGGCCTATGATCTGTGGGTTTACTAGCGGTTGTGTTTTTAAGAGTACTGGTATGTGTTCTTTCCTAATCTCACCTCCAGCGGGTCCTCGTGGAGCGATCGTTGCAGGCCTTATCGGCGTCGGAGTCGTAACAGCTATTCGTTTTACTCAGAATACCTTGTTACCCAAGCTAAAGATTAGCAAGCAGAAGTCACATATATTGCTCATTTAATTATGGTGGTTCTCCTGTTTTCAAGAAACATCTCATTGCTCTAGTACGTTTTCTAAAATGAAGGTTACAATCAAAGCGCCTCGAGAGAGCGTTCCGCAGAGCTCTAAATGCAACTGGTTTTACAGACTTACTTGGGTCGAAACAAGTCAGTAACTGCCCCGACTGCGCATTCTTCACGAAAACCCGTCTTCCGTCACACAGACAGTACCCATCCAGGTACAGAGGCAGTTTCTCATCGCACAAACGATTCCTCCAGTCATCTTTCCGATGCGAGTTGGTCACAAAAAACCCTTCGCAGCGAACAGGGTGACCCGCCATCGGAACTCCTTCACCCTCAATCTTGTACGTTGCAGGTAGAGGAGTCGTTGGAAATGGCAGCTGGACAACGTGTCCAAACGGAGTCTCTAACGAAATAGGGTGAGGATGGCTCCATTCCTGTAATGTGACCACATAAGTGTAGTGCAAATCGCCACCTTCAAGCGAAAAATGGGGCGGCAACACATAATGAATTGTAAAAACCACATCACCATGATCATCCCCTTCTCCCACAAAGCGGATCAGATGCCCATCTGCTGTGCCTTCGGGAATCGATCGTGTCCTCGTAACAACTTCTCGAATGACATGTGTGTTCTAACTTGGAACAACCAAGACAAGTATACGTTGCAATAGGGACACATAAACTGCGAGTTCTTCGAAATACGACCCATTCCGTGGCACAGAGGACAGCCTAACTCAATTCCCACTCCACGGTGACGAATCGTTTCCACACCATGTCCGCCGCAACGAGGACACGTCAATCCATTCCGCTGCAACTCATTCTTACAATAAGGACAATCCACTTCGCGAGACCAGGCTACCGTGTAATGGCAAAACAAAAATAACTGAACGACTGAACGTGCTCTTGCAGAATGGATACGATGTCAAATGCGATTGTGAGGTGACGGTCGACAGGCTGCTTCGTTTGACTGCGAGAAGGCCATCGCATATCAAGCGAAACACCGTTTGTACGAATCGAATACGCAATTGCTCGAGACAGTGGCTGATCCTCCTCTACGATGAACGCACTCCTTGGAACCCACCGTAGCAATCTGTAATCGGAAAATGAAGGGAGTCAGCAGAGGACAGTGAACGCTGAAACAACAGCTTCTCCCTCCCGTACACACGCACACTAAAGGGAGTGCAGATACCAGAAATCTAGGCTTTGGATTCACCTTCAGAAACTCACTGTGTAAGACGCCAGTGGCTTTATTTCATTTAAAAAGGTATCCACACCTGTCTCCGAAACCCACATCACATTCACCACTTCTGCTACTCGATTCTGCAGAGTAACACTTCCAGAACAGCCTCTTCCCGAGTTTGAGCGCAGCGCGCTATCATAAATAGGACAGTTATTCCGCTGGAGCGCGTTACAACGTTGTCGGCAAGTAAAGACTGGATGACGACAGTCAGAGTAAGCTGTGCGTCTACCATTTGCGCACACACAGTAGCCAGCACTCGACGAAGGAACAACCGCATCACACACAAGATCACGCGAAGGATCCCTCGGGGAATAGGGTGAGCAATCTCGAGTCGCTCTCCATCCAATACACTCTAAAGAATAGGTAACAAAAGCAACATACTTTGACATTCCTTGGCACACGTTGTGCGAGGGTGATTACACTGCAAAAGAGGTGTGCGCCAATTGTCGCCACAAAAGCAATATCCAGAAAACACGGGATCGATGATTGTTGAGCAATCCTACGTAAAACGCAGAAAAACGATTCAATACAACTATTGAGCTGAATTCGATGGTCTGGGAAGCATTACACGTCGCAACTGCTCTGAAGAAGAGACAGGACCCTGAATGGCGCGCTACGATAGAGAGACTGCACAAAGATCATTCCTGTTGCAAGTGACACGATGAATAGCAAGAATAGCCATACCATGAATAATAATTGCTTTGAAATAACCAAATTCTGGGATGATGATCGAATTAATCGTATGGAATTAATTGTATTAGAATACATGGTTTATTTCTCAATTCGTAGTGTGAACTATTCTGCAATTGAATCAATGTAGTGACAAGAATATGAATTCTATCGAATGAGTGAGAATCAATAATTCTTAGATAATAATATTGACGAATCATCTGAATTGTATTAATCAGGATGGATTATCAGTATTTCTGTGAATCGAATGAATTCGTTCAATATGGAATAACTACAATACGATTTCAACAAACAACACGACAATCGACTTACGACTTGCAAGACTTGCAAACATACTGCTTGTTTCTCCTCAGTAAATCTATCTATCACCTGCTGCGATGACTGTCTCACCAGACACAT
>JZRM01000417.1:0-15670 GCA_000963415.1 Blastocystis sp. subtype 6 | reverse complement strand
GGTCTAAGGGGGTGGATTCAAGTCCCACTGTACGGAGTACTCGTGGGTTCAAATCCCACAGCGTGCATTTTTATCAAACATTTTATTTGCACTGATTCCACATTTTCTCGAGTAGAGCTCGATTGGATTGCTACTCTTGAGACTCACACTTGCGGCTACATTGTACTGCTCACGCAGAATGTCCTGAAGTACCAAGGAGGTGGGGACACGAGAAAGATACAGCGATGATGCATTCTGTAGGAACTTGCATATTTCTTTGAGATGCTCGTCGCGCACTGCCTTGTCCTCCTTCATCACCCCATCCAGACAAGTCTCCACTTCTTCGAGAGAGAGAGGCCCGTCCCTCGTATCGGTTGAAGAAAGAACTCGCCGCAGCCACGTCATATCGGAAAGAACTAGATACGTCATGTTGCGTCGAATTCGATCGGAGATGAAAAGACAGTCCGTGTGATTGGGATCTTGGTAAACAACAGCAGGACCACTGTAAGAGTCGAGCTGCTTACGCAAAGAGTCCAACAACGATATGTTGAAAAAAGCACAGTACTCCGGCAACAACCGAATATCACACGATCCCTTGACATACAGAACGCCATGAACAATATCTTTCTAGTCATGAGAACGGGTTCCTAAATAAACAAGATGGCTATAATCCAGCAGAACAGAAGGATCTTCCTTGAGTGTGGTTGGTTTCAACTCAACAACATAATTGGGAAGTTCTGGTTTTCAAAGCAAATACAAATCTACTGGGACTTCGGTGAAATGCTTTCAATGAATAGGGGTCCTTCTTTTTAGGCTCTGCATCACTTGTCACTGTAGTCGAAATTTTGATTGTATCATTTCCTGCGATGCTATGAACAGTTACACCAAATGAAATTAGGAGTACTTGGGACTTTCTCCTAACCTCCTTTTAAGTACTCGGCAAATCGATCTCCGAAGTCCCTGGTCTTAAGATGAATATGTACGGTGTACGAGATTCGAAACAAACATAGAATTAAGAGATTATACTGTAACTGACAGTGGCTTAGAAACAGGTGTATAAACATTGATAATAGTCTCTGCAACATCCGAAAAATACATACTCCACGTCATCGGAGTGTGTTTGCCTCTTCCTTCATTAACCACTGTTTTGACAGAATAACTTGGAGAAAACATCAGAGATACCAGGACTGCAGATAGAGTGCCGAAGACGACACCTCCTATCACATCTTCGGGTCGATGTCGGTAATCAAACTAGATGGGAAATAAAAGACGGAGCAAACAATTCGACTTCCAAAAACGAAACAGCACCAGATGGCAAGAGGCAGAACCACGAGAGCTTTCAGCAAGCGTGTGGAATACTGTTTCCAAGTAAAATGTGTGTCAACGAAACGGAAAAACAACAGAAGAAGAGTCACCAGTGCATTGGCTGCAGTTGCTGAGTGCCCCGAGGGGAACGAGCGGAAGGCATTGTAGATGTTCTCCGTCTACATGAAAAGCATCGAAAACCACTACAGTTCCATGGCACTTGCTGACATTGCCCAATGCACCAAATGTTCCATAGGTACGGATCTGCTCTCCCGTCGAAAGAACAGTTACCTGGCTCTCATACTGGCACAATTCGAAGAAACAGGGACGAGGTCTTCCGATGAAATTCTTGAAAATGACAATGAACACCTCGCTGACAGCGTAGGAACGTGTTGCTAGATAGAGAATATCATGAACCCACTATGATCAAAAGGAAAGAGGAAGAGAACGATAAAAGTGTCTTTCGGATGACATATGATGACAAATAAGCAGAGAAGAATCGTAGGAATCACATAGCAACAGAGAATAACATACTTGTATCTATGTCCTCACAGACTCTCAAATGTATGTTACGGCACTGTATCGTGCACAGAGTAGGATAACGCCAAATCTCCCTCAAAAAACTCAGTGAACCTGGGCGGTAGGGTTTCGATCCAGTATGTGGAGGCAATGAGTAGGATAGTTAAAAGCCACCCAATGACCACTTGCTTTGGAATTCGAATATTCATTTAACAAACAAATGAACAAATCTTGGGCTTACTACAAGATATCCTATTGCAAATAGCGGGAATTAATTTGTCAGATGCATGGAGTACAGGACCATAATCAACACGCATCGACGGAGCGTATCGTATGGGTGGTGTGTTCCGTAGTGCATCTTCCAGTATCTTCTTTCCATTTTTGGATGTGCAACGTTTTAACATAGACTTTTGTGCCTCCAGCAGGGGATATTTCTTTTGAAGAGTAGAGAGGGTTATAGAATGCTTAGAGTTCAAATACTCTATCATCTCCAACGCCTGTATGATACCAAACTCCCTTACTAAGCAGGCTTCCAGAATGTTACTACTACACTCCTCTACTCCATGAGGACACTTGATACCGTATGTTGAATTCGATGATATTTTTGCTCTTCCGGAAAAATACAACCGAAGATCGATCGAAATCATCATTTCCTCATCATTTACGATTTTGTCCAGTGTCGTCCGAATAAAAAGATGGGTCTCAGGACTGAGACTCTCGAGAAACAACTCGACTACTACCATACCACAACTGTTAACTGGCTCTGCACTACCTCGTATTAGATGACCAACTGAGTCTTTTTTGCTACTCGCAGCTTTGAATAGTTCAATCTACACATTAGTGGTTTACAGGCACGCTCACATAATATGTTCCAGTGATAGCAATGAAGCATACCACAAAACAAAAGAAATTAAAACTAATGTGCATGAACAAGATAAAACAAAGAGAGGTGGTAGAAAAAAGGGTACTGAGGTGAACTACCCGAGACAGATATATTCAAGGTAAAAATAAGGAAGCAAACACAGATAAAAATGGAGTGTCTAAAATTTATACGATCCATTATATCAAGATATTATTTGCGTGCTCTTGTTTTCTGATCTCATTGTATGTCACTAGCAACGTGCTCGCTGTGTGGAAGACTTCTCCCACTACTTTCTTTCTTTGACAAAGTCTCCAAACAGTACTCGCCTGTTTGTCAACAATGCCAGACAACTATCTTAATGAGTAAAGTTTTCATATTCCCCTCATGTTTAGAGAGTGGCACTGTGTTCGGTTTATCTGTATCCGGAGAGAGTTTCAAGAAAAATAATTCTGCTGATACCAGATCGGGAGAAGACCAAGAGTTCAACTCCTCCAATTCAGCCTATATGCCCAAAACGAGAAATTCTATGGTGGATGGAAATCCGGTAATCCAATATGTTGTTCCACGTTCATCCTGGATTGTTTCAAACTCCAGATCATCCAAGAATAAGCAGGTGGATGTTCCACAAGCGACTCTAATCCATTATCGCAGTACTATTCGCTCGAACGTTTCTAGTCAAACGTCATCGCCATCTGTTCAAGCTATTTCTTCTCTTTGTTATAGTAAACACCCTATGAAACATTTACTCTTCCTCCTTAGCATCATCATCATCCTCTCCCTCTTCCTCTCCTTCTTCCTCCTCTTCCTCTTCCACTTCTTCCTCCACTTCTTCCTCTTCTTCCTCTTCTTCCTCTTCTTCTTCCTCCAGTGATTTCACGAACTCCATTGCTTTCTGAGCCGCTTTTCGAGTGGAACGACCTCCCGATTCATCCGCAATAATGAACTCTCTAGCCTTCTCTTCCTTTTTCATAATGGTTTCTTCGCGAGCGAGCATGATCTCCTCTTCGTTGGGATACACACCAGCCCACGATCGTCCCAGATTGTGGAGACGTTTGATCAGCTCCATCTCTCTCTCCCTCGGATCTTCGATCTTACTCAAGTTACGGAAACAGCGAGGACTGTTATTAAACAGGAAGATCAACTCTACCCTAGTTTCAAAGCAGTTGTGTAAGTACGAAGAGCTTTCATCCCAACGCTCTCATTTGCAGTCAAGTTACGGCGAGGGGGTCTTTTTACGACCTCCACCTTTCTACGTTTTGAATGAGCATAATCCTCATCATCACTGTTATGAGTCTCGTTTCGCTTTCCATGCTTGGGAGCTCTCTAGTATAAAAGCATGCAAAATACAGCTACAGGAGAGTCGTCATCAGATAACCAATCTTCCTCCTCTTCTTCCTCCTCTTCAATGTAATCCTCTTCGTCATCTCCATAATTGTCCTCTTCCTCTTCCTACCTGTAAGAAACGAACATTACCAAAACAGGGTCCTCTTCAGAAGGAACATCCTTCTCACTCTCCTTTACTTCAGGTTCTACAGGCACTTTCTCTCCTTCCGCAGTAGGAGCAACTTGCGTCTCCTTGGGCACCTCAGTACTACGTCTAAGATGAATTGCTTAAAAAACATACGGAGGATTCGTAACGTTCGCTCTGGGAACGGCATTTGACACAACAGAATTATCTACAGGAGTAGCTTCCATTCTCAAAAGGTATTGGATCCTAACTAAGGGTAAGCAGAAAACACCGTCTATTACAATAGCTGCTGGTTCTGAGAGATTTGGATTCAAACAGAGGAATGAATTACAAAATCGCGGGAATCGTGTTGTGTGGTAAAATGATTGATCTGCTATTTGTAATGATTCACTGAAATCTTTTCACCCATATAGAATAATTGCTTGGATATCTTTTGTTCTCTCTGTAATTCCTGTTTTCCTTCATCCCTGTCACTTTTGATGTGGTCTTGTTCTTTCAGAATGCGTATAGATTTTTACAAAAATAAACATAACTCATTTGTGTGGAAAAAAACGCAAAAAAAGGAATCGTCACTAACCATCTTCTCAAGTCTTCGAACTAGTTTGCTCCACGTAGACAAGGGATCTCCCTTAATAGCATCTTTCAAAATCCTAACAACTTTCTTCACACCATGAACATCACAGACCAGTCGTTTATGCATCAGCTTCTATACATCACATAGCATCTAGGTGAGTACACAAATGCCTTCCACAGCCTCCTCATTTGCCTCATATTCCAGCACGTAGTTTCGAATGGCGAAATAGCTCCTTTCGTCAATGATGGGAGTCATCAGACAGTCAACGAACTTCAGGAATACCTTCATCTCCTCTTCTCTCTCCATGTAGTCCTTAAACAGGTCCTGGTATTCCGGAGGTATTTTCGGCTCTTTTGACAAATACGCTCCCAGCATCTCGTCTTGCAGACTGGAAGGCAATGTCCGGAAGACCTCGATATCCAGACTCTCCAGTGGCGGAAGCTCGATCATGGGAGCACTCTGCACCGAACGGACGTGCGACTCGGTCAACAGACGACTGATCAAATTCGATTCTCTCTTGCCGCCATCCCTCTTCTTCGCACTCGCAACACCTGGCAGAGACTTCTTCGGCTCGAAAAAGTGGTGGATGGGTGTTGACACAGTGTCGCTCGATACGTTTCGCAGAGTCAATCCAACTCCACGAACATCCTCTGGTGTCACGTGGAGCGATTCCCACAGCGAAACTGCACGTGAGTACAATTCGCTCAGCTGGATCAGAGTGCTCGAATAGGTAGTGCTACTCAGAACGTCCTCCAGTGAAGTACCTGACGACATCAACAGGCCCATGACCCATGAACTTCGGTGTGAGAGAGCCAGGGATTCTTTTATACAACTTCAGCACGAGCTTCGACCCATGCACGCCTCGCGCCTCCACCTTCTGCGCAAGCAAATCGCAAAGCGACTGGATGTAGCGGAGAACGTCTGCTCTGCACGCACAGCGAACGCCGTAGGACAACTGAACACCCACGCTTTTCAACTCGGCAACAACTCCAAGGACGCGACAATCCACGCCACTTGCAAACTGCACCAAACTCTGGGCTGTCTTCTTCCCAAGCGCCTTTATTAGTGACTCCTTTCGTTCATTGGACTTCGGAAAAATACCTGGTCGCTCGCGAGCAGCTGTTGACACGTCGCGATGCCCATAGACGACAGCTGTGTTTTGATCACGTGCCCAACACCAGGAAGAACACTCACGTTGCTTTCGAACAGAAATCGCTTTGACTCATCAAAGGGGATGTACAGAAAGCCATCTGGCTTGGCTCTGCTGAAGAAACAAAGGGAATCCCTACTTTTTGGTAGCAATTCGACTCATCAACATGTTGTGACCGATTCCGACAGAGCACGTGCACCCTGTTTTCTGTCTGATTTCGTTTCTATCATGCAGAAGGAGCGTGTCTGCTACTTGATCTGATGCAGCTTGTCGAGGAATGACCCGTCCTCGAAGAACTGCGACATATCGCAGGTGAGTTCATCGCAGCTTCCGATCTGAATCAAAGGAGTGAACTGCAGAACGATCTCCACCACTTGCCGAGAGATCTGGACATCACTCTATCTCTCGCCCCACCTCACGAATCTTCTCCACCTCATAGGGAAGGATGATCAGCTCTGGACACAGCTCTTTTGCACGTGCCATCCACATCCCTTTCGTCACTCCTTGTTCACGTGCCACATAATTACAGGAGCTAATTTCGCTGTGCGAACTGAATGTCAGACGCGCCCCAAACACACCTCTCGCAACTTGCAACGGCACAGGGACAGCTTTGGAACTCAGGACGAGACAGTAGAGCGACTTGAACAAAGTAACAATCCATATCGATATGAGCGTAGATGCACTGGGGACCGGGAGAATCTATATCGAAAAACAAGATAAGGAGAACGAGCTGGAGGCTGCTGCGCTTCGAGATGATTCAGCGCTATAAGATCTTGCAGATCATGCTTGATTTCTCCCATGAGATGAAATCGACTTTTGGAGAAAACATGATCAGGTGAGTAAGAGTCATTTTGATGGAATTTGGTCTGGAAGGATTCTAGAGTGGAACTGATAAGAATGGAAAACGTTGGATTGTGTGAGCAGCACGCAACAAGCTATACGAAGTCTCGCTCAGTCTCTTTCCAGCAGTCACACTCGCAGTGATCCAGTCGGGAGTCACGACATAAAGATCCTTCTTTGATTTACTATGGATTAGTAGTGGCGAATCTCAAAAACAGATCTTGCAGTTTTGCGTGGGAAACATTTTCTGCAATAAAATGAGTTATCTTCGTTCCATAGAGTGCAGGAACGAACTTTCCGCCATGATCACATAGCATCTGACGGAGAACAAGATATGAAGTCTCTGTGCTTCCATCGATGTACGCACAGACTCCACTGAATATGAGCGACTTTTTCCTACAGGATTAACTAGTAATCTGACTAACACTCTCCTTGAGCACTGGCTTGTTCTACAATCCTCCTATTTTTCTGCAAAAAGTATTCTCCACGAGACCACATTACTAAGTTCACAAACACATTTCAAACAAACAAGCTATTTGAACGGATTCTGGTTCAGTAACCCCGTTTTCTTTTTTACAAACTGGTAACATGAGGACGCCGATACATCTCCATTTATCAGCACTCGTTCATTTCCTAGTCCCATCAGTTCAAACACATGACCTCGTTTATTGATCCTTTTCACCGAGTTACTCTTCGTCAGCACATGATACGAGTTCCCTCCTTCGTGCAGTACAATGCCCTGCAGGCCGACATCCTGAGGCATCTTCGCTCGAAGCACTAGAATGGAGGGAGTGAAATCTGCTCACCTTTGACGATGCTTCCTTCCTTGGCCATTTCATGGATGACTGCATGCTTGCTACTCCTCATTTCCACCCCACTCCGCTACTCCGAAGCCGTGTCGATCAGCGAATGATAGTACATCATCCACTGCTCGTTCAGGAAGAGATAGTCATCGTATCTACTCATCAGCACTCCGCAATCGAACTGGATGTCTTCAGGAAGGCTGTTGGCGAGCAGTTGCTTGCGTTCCGAAGCATTCAGATAGTCGTGACGAGCGGTCGAGTATCGCTTGCTTCTTGTGCGTGCAGAGGAGTCACGGATCTCTCGCGTGTTCCGAACGGTGAGAATCATATGTTCGTACCTAGAAAGCTCTAAGGACGACTATGCATAGATCGGACTCAATTGCCTTACACTTCTCTCCTTGGGGTTTTGATAGATTATACTCGAAACCATCTCCGATCCCTTTATGTGTGGCTAAATGAAATGCATAATTCAAAACTACTGTTTGGCGGTAAATATCTCGTTGCATGTGAAGAGGAATCGAGCAGAGTGTACCCTTATCATTAAAAACAACTACTCTTCCTCTTATAATCACTTGATGCCCAACAACAGAATGATCGTTCTCATTCTCTTGATCAGATCGATTCAATAGCATAGATTGGGACTCAGATTGCCTTTGTTCTGGTACTGTTGCTCTTGAATCGCCCAAAATGGGTGCTTTTGAATTGACTTGTGCAGATTGCTGCTTCCCTTCTGTTTTCTTTTTTGCAGACCCTTTCACTACACGATATGAAAAGAAGTATCCCATTTCTTACATGCTTTTCCAAATTGACGATCTAGTTTGTCCAACAAGTCTTTTGTTCGCTTTTTTGTCTTAGATCGCTTTTCTTTGTCCATTTAGCAAAAGTATGTTGAACAAACAAAAATCATTGCGAATTCTGATTTGTCACATTCTTTAACATATTTGTAAAAATAGTCTCTATGAGTCATTCCCACATTCTGTAACTACGCATATTCTGCATCAGGGTCTGTTGTTGTTGAGGTGTCATTGGAGGAACTGGAAGAAACGGCATCATTGGTAAAAACGGCAGAACTTGAGGAATTTGTGAAACTTGAGGAATTTGTGAACCTTGAGACACTTGAGACACCTGGGGAACTTGTAAGCTGATGGGAACTTCAGGAGGATCGATCTCCATATCATCACTCATATGAGGAGAAACGGTCACTTGTGAAGCAACTCCTATTTCAGCCTCTTCGTTTTCTTCTTTTCGTTTGGTAGGAACATTGCCCTCCAGTTCATTCATAAACTCCCTATAAGCCGCATCTCTTTTTCTACTCTCCTCTCTTTTTTTCTTGTCATGCTTTAACGGACAGTCCTTCGTTGGATGGGACGACTCCCCACATATGGCACATATTACTTCTACCTTGATCCGATTCTCTACAGATCATCTTCTATCAAATAAATCCTACTTTGCTTCTTGGGACACTCGTACTGAGTATGGCCCTCTTCGCCACAATAGGGACAATAGGGACCCTTTGGAACCTGACCATTAATAATGGCGAGCTCTCTCATCTGAGCCTGTTTGTATGCGTTTTCTCGATCATCCTTCACCACAATCAACTCCTGGATTCTCTTTTCCGCAGCCTTCACATCCTCCTCATTATCTCCTGTAATGATCACGTGCAGTGGCTCGTCACGACCAATACCGTCAATCGATTCCTTCCCTTCGCGACTCGCTCCCTTCCCACGAATAATAATTTTCGTGTGTGTTTCATTCTCCAATTGTCTGTGTGAATTCCCGCGGGGACCGATGATTAGTCCAACAAAGTTGTAGTTCGGGTATTTATCTTGAGGAACGTATATCTTGCGCTGATATTTGCAATGGTGTTTTGTCTACAATAAAACGACTTAGAAAAGTACACTCGAAGAGAGGGATTCAAAGCAAGTATCTCGTCAACCAGTTCACTTCGCTCCTTGTCATACGCTTTACGAAGACGCATCGCACGTGTATTGGTACGATTTCCCGTAGAATCATAGGTTGGAGGAGGAGACGGAGATCTGTTTGGATCACGTGATATAAGCTCGGCCTCCACTTCGGCCTGATCAATTCTGTCCGACAACTGCTTGATTCGAACTCGAAGTTGGATTTCTTGTACCTGCTCCAGACTTATCACTCCTGACTCCACTGCTGCGTTCAAGCCTT
This sequence comes from Blastocystis sp. subtype 6, assembly GCA_000963415.1. Classification (NCBI taxonomy): domain Eukaryota; class Bigyra; order Opalinata; family Blastocystidae; genus Blastocystis; species Blastocystis sp. subtype 6. The sequence continues at coordinate 5,989 of JZRM01000417.1, read as the reverse complement.
AATATTACGTATGAAGCAAAGAATACCAGGAGGAACAAAAGGACGACGACAATCCCAACGAGAACGACTCAGCCTAGATGAAGCATCAGCCCAACGACTCTGCTTTGGAAGAGTAGACTCAGAAACAGTGTTGGAAAGGAGTGATTTTGAATATTCTGTATCTACTTCTTTCCAATACTTCCATTCACTCAAATCTTGCCAGAATAATGGAAAAGGACCATATCTACTATTTAAAGAACGGTCTAAGCACCACTTTTCCTTCAATTCAACATGATCGTTAAACCACTTTTTCACCTGCCTGTGTCGATTCTGTAAATACGATTCCTTCTCCAGAGTATCTTCCGTCTTGGTTTCTCTTGTTTCTGTATCGCTTTCTGCAAGTTAGTATGCATAATCAACGCAATACTGTCTTCTGATTCCATGCCAATCAATAATCAATACTTACGATTCAAAACGCGAGAAAACTAACAAAAAGAAGAACAACGGTTATTCAGTCGATTTTGCCCATGAATCGATACTTTCTAGTTGTTACTCCTGGGATCGAGCAACTGCTTCAGGAGGAGATTGGAACAATCATTCCCCGGTTACGCTCTCTAGGAAGATGTGATCGTTTTGTCCGAGGCGGAATCGAGTTGGAGTGTATAAAATCATTGTAGACGTCAATTTTAGTAAGTGATACGGAAGCAAGTGCCATCATTTGTCAATCACGTCTTTTGGGTAATATATCATGATGATTCTAAAATAGAATCCATGAGACTGAGGTTAAAAACTTGCTTTATTACCGAATGGTATCAACTAGAGAACTTCGTGAATCACCTTCCTTTACCCAATGCAATCAATTCTAAATCATGCTACTTGCCTGTACTCTCGATCGTACGAACGAATCCAGATTTTCATATAGTCATCTCATCACTCCAAACTCTATCATTCAAAGGCAATCGAGCAAAGAATATTGTGCACAAGGCGGATGAAGGAATTATCTCGAACTCCTTCAATGCCTCTTCCTCTCCATTTTCGATTTGAGCATAATCATTGTACGGCTAGTCTTGAAATTGGAGGAAATTACAAGCGTGGATATCGTACTCATGTTTGCCAAGCTCCCCTTCGAGAGACCCTTGCAGCTGCTATCGACTTTTCTGCATTGACTTCTTCTCTTCCCTCTACACTCATCGATCCGTTTTGTGGTTCGGGAACGTTGCTTCAGGAGGCGTGGAGTCTTGCTAGTGGAGACTGGCCGTATCGCCAACGAGAGCGTCTGCTCAAAGATTACTACGAACTGTTTGTTTGATGGGAGTTTGTCACGTGCAGATCGTTTTCCTTGTTTGATCCTCCTCTAAATCCAAGGAATCCATGGGAAGAGTGGAAAAGTGTTCATTATGTGGGAAATGATATCAACAAAAAATGTATCCAAGCCTCCAAAGCGAACTTCTCTTTGCTGTGCTCACAAATTCACCTTAATTTTGTGAATTCCAGTTTTAGCGACTTCCGGAAAAAAATGAGAGAAAGGGAAAATGTCGTCGTGGTGTCGAATGTAGTGCTTTGTTGATTGTGCGATGTAGCCACCATACGGATATAAAGCCAAAGCAGTGAACGAATCAACTATGAAACTGTATCAAGAATTGTTTGAGTGGATCGTTACGCTTCGAGAAGAACGCTCTATACAAGCAGCATCCTTTTTGTTGCCAAGGTATATCTATGATGACCACTTACCAGCAACAATCAAAAAGGAATTGCGCAGAGTTTTCCAAACGCAGAATGGTGGACTACCAGTCACTTTAGTTTCTTTGTGGGTTGATTGTTAAAACAAACGCGAGAGCTATGAATCTACATGATCACAAACTACGAACAGCTACTTCATCCATCATATGCATCCACTCTAAACAGGACTGGATCATATGCTCGTCCTCCTGCTCAGGAACGTTATCCGGAAACCACTCTGTAACCTCTTGAAATGACTGTTCCAGTTCGTAAGACGCTTCCCCATTTCTTTCCTTTGCTTTTGTAATTACAAACCCTAGCTGTAAAGAATAGCATGAGAGGTACCAGTCAAATCCTTCGGAAGAGAAATCACCTCTCCCTTCAGCAATCGCCCGCGGAACATTGCTTCTTTGATTTTGTTATCGTTGTTTACAATAAAGTATTCCGAAACGTGAGCAGTCCCTGTGTATTGGATTTCACACGGTACATGATTCACTACTGCCTCTCTTACAGTGCGTCCTCTTCTGATTTCCCTTCCATTCATTCCATCAGAAAAAAGTGACTTCCAACAAACACACTACCCACTACATAATAAGAGGTGTTGAATTTCCAGCATCCGGTTCTGGAGGAGGATTAATCTTAATCATATCATCAATTCGCAAGATGGTAATAGCAGCTTCCGTGGCAAACTTGAGACACTTTACCTTATTCACTGTGGGCTCCAACACACCACGCTCAAAGTTATTCGCTACGGCTCCCTCCACCAGATCCAGTCCAGCAAAGCGGTTCTCCGGAATACTGAGGTTTGCATGACGTGCGCACAACTGTGCGATGAGCTCGGTTGCATCCTTTGCTGCATTCACAGCCAAGGTCTTCGGAATGATGAGCAGAGCTTTTCCAAAAGCCTCTACAGCGAGCTGCTCGTTCGTGGAGAGCGAGAGAGCGTAGTTAGCGAGATGTGTGTACAACGCTGTCTCAACAGCACCGCCCCCAACAACGAGCGACTTGCTCTCCATGACTCGCTGCTCCACACATATAGCATCATGGAAGGATCGCTCCATCTCGTTGAGCATCATGTCGTTCGCACCACGAAGCACCACAGACACAGATTTATCGTTTGTTGTAGAGAGGCCCTCGAAGAAGATAAAGTCGTCTACACATCACATCCAGTGTCATTGCCAACAATCACCCAGTCGTCTCTCCTCCACACATCGGCAATGACCAATTGCCGAATCGTCAATTCCCTCCTCTCCATCAATGGTACTCATCGACTATCTTTCAGCATGCCACTCCACTCCTACCACCACCACCGAGCATCCCATTGCCTTCGACACACGCACCATATCATCATTACTCACTCGACGAATGCCGATGCATCCACGTTCCACAAGATACTTCAAACAGAGGTCATCAATCGTATGACCGCAGACAATCACGTTTGCCCCTGTTGACAGCAGCAGCTCTACCTTGCGACGAGTGATTTCCATCTCCTCCTTCTTGATGCGTTCCAGTGCATCAGAGTCCGACGTCTTCACCTCAACGCCCATCTGGAGTTTGTGGCGTTGGAGAGGGAAGTCGATGACAAGAACCTTCGCATCCTCCACACGCAGCGGCATTTGCTGCGACGCGCGACTGCCTGAGAGCACGAGGCCATCCACCAATTCACTCTCCAGCGCGCTCTGACCATGAGCCTTAATGATGCCGATGTTCTCCACAGGGTATTTGAACTTGCCGTTCCTACAAGTCATCACAGCATTCAGCGAGCACTCGGTGGCCACTCGAATTGTCTTCACTGCATCAACCGCCATCTTGGAGAACTTCTCGGTTTCAGCTCCCAGGATTTTCGAGCTGAGAGTTGTCTACGATAAAGAGAGACAGCAGGGCTTGCCTTTGCTACGTTGTACAAAACCTCATCGGTTATGAGGTCACCTGAGATCAGCAAATTCTCGCGAATGTAACGAATGCACTCTTTTAAAGCTAGACGATAGCCACTCATAATTAGAGTGGGGTGGACAGAGAGACGAATCAACTCCAACCCATTCTTCATCTTACACCGTCAGAGAAAAGGTACCTTTAACAACTCTGCAGCAAAAATAACCACACTAGTCGTTCCATCTCCCACTTCCTTGTCTTGAAGGTCAGCAAGCTGAACTAAAACCTTTGCCGCAGGATGCTCCACCTCTAATTTCTGGAGAATGGTAGCACCATCATTTGTAATTGTTACATCTCCCACTTTGTCCACCTACGCAATAAAAAGCGGAGTCCAGTTCTACAAGCATTTTATCGAGACCAACGGGACCGAGAGAACTCTTTACAATATTTGCGACAGCCATGCAGGCCATAGCTAGAGATTAACAGTCCAAGTACAAAACATACTATTCTGCGTTCTCACATCACTTCCACTAGTTCTTTGACCGTCCAGAGTTAAGGACATGATTATTAATTCCTTCTATGAATCAATATGTGCTTTCCAAATAATCGATCTTTTTTGTCACTTTTCAATTTGACCCCTTCTAGTACAGATACTATTTGTTATAGTGGATGGTCAAGTGGGCTAAGGTCTGTGTGAATTCTCTGATAGTTTTACAGCTGATTTACGGAAATAGGAATTCTCTTCACTAGCTTTATTTAGGTGATTCAAGAAGTTATAGAAATAAGGTATATGATATTTTGCTTAGAAAGTAGGGACTAATCTCTACAATTGTTAGAATTGCTCCCCATTATTATTCAGACTTCACTCAGGTGTCGAACAGAGTTCTTACGTCACATTCGATGATTGATAGCTTACTAACTAGCTTTAAATAGGTCTGCTTTACACATCTGTATCTGGCATGATAGCTGATAACATAATAAGAGCACGGATACTTAGCGAATAATCCAACAGTGATGTGCTGTTGTAAGCATTCTATTTAATGGTCTCATATGATGAGTTAGAGCAATACAGTACAGAGTATTCATCCAAACGAATACACATGATTAACTATCATTCATAAATGTTTATAGAATGGGATTCTGGAATACCCTATGTAGGGTCAAGTTATTTGCACCATTTTCGAAGTAAGGTAATTGAAGTGAATGACGGTGATATCAGGCAATGGTTCTATCTGTATTCAATCACCACCAAGGCAAACTTTTCAATGGATCGTGTATAAAGAAGCAATTTAATGGCAGTTGAGAGTTATGAATATATGAGATCAGCGTATTGCTTTACTAGAGTAACCCTTATTCCATACTCCATTTCAAATTGATGAAGTTGCATGGTGTGCTTGAATACCAATGAACAATTGATGATACTAAACTATTACAGAGTATAATCAAATTGAGTGAGGTGTGTGAAAGTTACAAGAAAATAAACTATCGATCCATTTATCCACAATATTGCTCACCCATTTCAGATTGATATCACAGAATGGGAATGGATTAGTGAAAATGAATCCAATGTATCTACCAACAAATACTCTATCATTTCTCAAATGTTCATGTCAGTCAATTCCCAAACTGAATTTACAGATTCATCTGTTCACAAGTTGTATATCAAATGATTTGAGTACTTGATTATTTCTATTAAGAATAGAATTGATTGAATAACCAACTGCTACCAATAGAACTTAGACATATCCTTTGTATCATAAACTGAAAACAAAAACCATAACTGAAGCTATTTACAGTATATACATCATTCTGTTCTAGATAAGAATCATGATTAGATTCCATTGAATAGTAATACTTGGAACGATTATTAACAATCATGTCGATGATGTCTATATCCTACTTATTATCGAGTATCTGTGACAATAGGAACATTGTCTGTTAGAACAACCATAAGAATAGCTCTAAACAATGATTAAATAGACAGTAGAATAATAGTATTCACTTATTGTATCTGAATTCAGTATTCTGCATTCATTACTTGAGTTCATTCGTACCAGCTTCATCCATCCATTCCATTTATCCCTTAGACTTTCATTGTTCCTTTCTTATTTAATTAACACAAATAATTGGAAATAAACAACATACTAAAATGAAATCTGATCTGAGTTGGATGTAGTTGGAATGACGATTATACAACACTTTACATCCTTCAAATCCAGTAATACTATTGATAAAATCATCGATGCATATTACCATTTACACCAATCATCTATTTACTACCTATTACTGATTTTCACTAGATTAGCAAGAATAGGAGAAACATCTATTCATTACTTAATATTCACCAACATACTAGTGATTGAATTGATTTGGACATATTGGAATGATTTAGGAAGATTCACTGTTTGTAGATTCGGAA
>JZRM01000415.1:0-11410 GCA_000963415.1 Blastocystis sp. subtype 6 | reverse complement strand
CGAGTTATCGAAAAGACATCAACGCAAAAATAAAGAGGGCAGAGATCACTGGAAAAATTGTTGTTTAGAGGAGTGTTTGTTAGATATTATACTAAAGATATTTGATTATTATATGAAATGCAATCGACTTGCAATTGGCAACTATCAGATGGGAATAATCTCGATTCCGTTGTCTCCTTTTCTGAACAAGATACCCTACCGTTTGTCTATTAGTAGTAGCTCACTAGTAGCGATACAAACAATCTGGTGATTGCAAAGAAGGGCAATTCATCGGAATCAGCAGAGATTAAGAGTGAGTTAGTGCTATTTATCAAACTGTAGTTACTTTCAAAACAGCTGTTAGACTCCACACTATCCAATGGATAATATCCGCTCGGATCTGTGAGATTTATGTTCTTGAACATGGAAAGCAGAGACCCTCCTATATTACTACAAAGCGGTGTGTCATGATCGATAAATCTGTTAATATTGATAATTCTCCAGTCCAATTGTTTTCTGGGGATTGCTCTATGAATTCTGATATTCTATTGGACTCTTTAAGCATTCGGTGTTTATCGATCAAAGAAAAGGTAAAAGTGGCAATCAGTTCAATTCATCTAACTGGAAAGTCTACAATAGTGGCAGTGACACAAGTAGCGAAAGAAACTCGGACTGATCTGTATGTTCCTACAGTACCAAAGCAGGAGGGATTTGACAAAATGCTACAAACAACCCTTTCCTATCAAAATCTGTATGACAATAAGTTAAGGAATATGGAGGAGCGACTTGAATTGGCGATGAGTCGGCAAGTGCAAAGTCTTACAGAATCGATAAATTCACACTACAAGGAGTTGCAAGACCGTATAGAAGTGGTTGTTATGTCCTGCATTCATTTTTAGGCGTTGGAAAGTGCAAACAACACGCTCTGTGAAAGAATCGACTCTTTGGAAAAAGAAGTCACTCAATTAAAAGAAACAATGAAAAATTGCCATATTTGTTATAAATACTTGTCTTTGATCTCTTGCGGAAGCAACTCGATCGACTCAGGATTGCAATCTGCCAGCTTTGCATTGCTATCTAACTAGAGTTAACGAGTTGAATAGGGCAAACAAGCACAGCTACGACATCGTTGTTCTCACAAATGCAGGCATAGTCCAATGGGGTCAGTTGCTCCTTGTCTCGGACAGAGACAGAGGCATTGTGGTTAAGCAGCTCCAGCAAAACAAGCATATTTCCGCGATCCGCAGCCCAATGAAGCATCCTATTGATGAAAGTCAATACAAGCAGCGACGTTCGTCCCTCTTCATCTACGTCATCCACCTGTTCCGGGTGATTCTTGATATAGTCGAGAACGTACTCCGTATCTCCGTCAGCAATTCTACCGAAGATATCCTCCCTCTCACTCTCTTCAGCGTTACTAAATTCATCACCTTGTTAAGATTGTACTCTGTAGCGATTTTACTGACCTTTAATCCAAAACCTGCACTCGAAGAATTCCCTCCATCCTCTCTTGAAGTCTGATCCGAGGCTCCACCATCCCTCCATTGGGGAACCAGTTTCGTGACGAAGTCGATGTATTTCTCCTCAGCTTCTCTGTATGTAAGGGTTCTAGGAAGCAATCACGCTTTGGTTAATCCTTCATAGGACTTCCACGATTTCCACTTAGCAGCTCCAACAAAATCAAGAGACGAAGGGCAGTCAGTGTTGACATTCCCGATTGTTGCCTGCTTGTATATCCCATAAATCGCTAGTTTCTATAGTATTATTTAATAAGCAATATTTGTACAGCTGCATCTGAGAGAACGCACTTTCCTGAACGAATATACGCGACAGCACGATCAAATTCTGTTTTCGCTTCGTCACTATCATCAGTGGTAGGAGTAGAGTGCACTACATCTGGGAGTTGAGTGGATCAGTTTTCCTCTCACCTTTCTTAACTCGGCTGTTCTTCGTGAATATACTGTATATGAGCAATAAGAAAAGAACAAAAGCGAGGAATGAACTAAACATGTTTAACAAACAATCGAAGCTGAGTGTAAGTCCTTGTCGGCCTCCACCGGTAAGTTCCACCTCCGTAATGTGCTATCATCGATCTGTTTGTACCAAGCAGGCTGTGCTTTGGGAGGGAGACGATAATCCAAAAAAAGCTCTTCATTTTCGATTTCCACCGTGCTGATGATCGCCATGGTCTACAGTGAATCCGTGAGAAGAGTTCCACTCGAATAAAGGAGTTTGGGAGAACATGGTTGTTCGCGACTTTGTACATGAATTTCTCCGGAGCGACGTAGCGGTTTGGGATGAGCTGCGAGTACTTCTGTCCCTGGGCCCTCGAGAACTCGTAGGGGACGACCATGACGTTCGGCTTCAGGTCGGGCCGCGAGGGATCGGAGGGGTGATTGATCAGGTGACCCAGAGCGAGTGGGGTGGTGGGCGCTGTGGATGAGCGAGGGTCGAAAGAGGTACTGCAGCCGGTGCTGTCGATGATCAGTCCGTCGTAGTTCCAGTATTTCGAGTCGGACTTCACCCGCGTCAGGGGCTGGAAGTACTGCGGCTAGTGCTCACACTCTCTCCGCGACGCTACGTCCACAATGTGCTGACGGAGATACACGGTGCCGGGGATCACGGTCTACATCGCAACACAGACGAAGAGGTACGAGGAAGGTCCCAGGACGAATGCGGCCGTTTAGAAAGACTCCCTGGATGTGAGAAAGGAACACTACAACTACATTGCCCGCCTGTGCCACAGACGACGGCTTCACCGATAGACTCCATTTCATAGACTGCAGCAGCTTGTCGCTATAGGTGTTCACAGACAGAGGGTCGGAAGCAGCAGCGACAAGATCTTTCACATCCAATTCCTTTGTAACTTTGAGAATCTCTTCCAAGTAGTGGTCCATCTAGAGTAGATCCAATCAAATGAATCACAACTTGCAACTCCAAGTAGTCTTGAATGTTGTGTTCCATTTCTCCTACAGGCATGGAGATCACGCTATCTGCTAATGCATCAAATTCCTCCTTTTTTCTATCATAAAATAGTGACTAGAGACATACCGGTCCTCCCTATACATATTATCACCTAAAGCCTTCACTAGCATAGTGGCTTTAATAAGATCTAGTCTTTCCTACAAGTAAGTTGGCTCGAATTCCCAAACTTGCAATTGAGCTCCAGTGAGTTCGCTTAACTTTCTACCCGCTCTGCCAATCTTCCCGATTACCGTTTTGAACATTACTAAGAAAAGTAGAAAACGACAAGAAGATTAGTACTTATTGGTACTTGCAAACACGGAAAATGGAGAACTCAATACTCGGATAAGTGCTCAGAAAAAGAGATATAACAAACAAAAGAAAAAGGCCACATAAAGAAGTCTAGTAAATATATAAAAGAACAGAACAAAATGTAGAAAAAGGAAAGGTGAGCTCTAGTAGTGCCTCTGTTCATACATCGTGATTGCGTTATCACGGCAAACTTCAGAGCAAAATTTGTTATCGAGGAACCTATATTTTAGGAAAGTCCTACGCGGTATACATGTAGACATTGCTGTCGTCCCGAATAGGGTTTTTACAATACGAGCATCGCGTGACATATTCATACTGCTCATTATCACTAAAAGTTACAGCAGTGCTACAAAGAATACACAAACTCATGATTTCTCGGTGAAATTGACGTGCTCTTGTTCGCCTGGCTATTGTAATAATATTGACGCTGATAGTCCATTAATATGAAGTATTTGTGAAATGAGGGACAGGAAGACTCCAATTCGGGCCCATGACACAATTAGGACGTTTCAAGAAAAAATTCCGTTCTTTCACTGTGTAGTATTCTAGCACTTCACAGGTATGGGCCAGGAGCTCGAGATACAGCGTATGGACAGTGCAGTGAGTTAAGTAATTGTTGTTTGACTTTAGGAGATTCTGGACAACGAACCTGTTGAAATCATTTCAGGACTTTATTTGGGATCGTGTCATGCTTCCTACAATAAAGACGCCTTGAGTCGTTTGAATGTGAAGTATATTGTGAATTGCAGTGGTCAAGATAACTTCTATGGAGACGTAACTATTCTCACTATTGTTGTCGATAGGAGTTCACATATCTTCATGTGTATTTAAAAGATCGGGAAGACTATGATATACTCTCCAGTTTTTATTATTCTATCGATTTCATCAGCGAAGGCTTGCAAAAAGGTTCTGTCTTTGTGTATTGGTCTCTTTTGTACAAGTGACTTATGGTTAGTACTCGCGGAAGATGCCGTTCTGTATCAACAGTGGCAGGGTTTTTGATGTCACATTGCCACATGTCTTTTTCTGATGCCTTATGTCTTTTGAGGGAAAAACGCCCTCAAATGAGAATTAATGACGGTAGCATCGGATGTCAGTTCTCTATGAGTAGCCTTTTTGAAACAACTGCGTTGTTTCTTTGAATGTGATTGCAGCATTCGTTTAGCTTATCAGTTGTACCTTGCAAATGTTTTGACCCATTATAGTGCCAGGTTTCGTCGTAGGACCGATTTCTTAAGTTGTTTCTCCCTCTCTGCCTCACATTCAGGAATTCTTCAGCTGTATAAAACCTTGACACCCGCGTCTGTCGTACTTTGCAGACCTTTTCGGGAATGCTGCGGTTTGCCGCTTCCTCGTTTTATTAGTCAACAGTATCGTTGTAAGTATTGTCAAAAGTCTCTTTTCCGATCTCATAAGTACGCTGTTTCGTGTGTTAACCACCCTAGTCTGTTGGATCATCAGCGAGTGAATCTTCACGATCTTTCATTAGGTGAGGGACATCGAACCATTCGTTGCTCATCAGAATACATCGGAGGTACTGCTACCTTTGTTCAACAGCACCATATTTCATTTGCAGACTATGTTGCACTGTCTGATGATGATCATTCATCTCTCTCTTACGTTCATAACAAGTTTTCCCCATCTACATCTTCTCTTGGTCAAAACAGCTCGCGGAGTTCAGCGATTCCACCTCTACGTTTGAGTAATGATTCCGAAGAAAATACGCTGATGTTGTCTACAAGTAAGCATACAGAAGAATGGAGTGGTCATGTCATTATCCCTCGACCACATACCTATCGCAATTCGCAAGATGCGGCTGATCTTGTTTCATGTGAAGCACTTGTTGACAATGGGCAAACTGTATCCGCTCCCCTCTTTCATTCTCTGTCTTTTTTAGCTGGTGGAGTGTCCTCCATCCAGCCATCTTCTCTTGTTAATCTGTGTGTTGGCACTGGGTCAGTGGACTCCGATTTCTCGCCACCTGATGTATCGACTGAGCTAACAACGGATAAAGACTTTACACCCAAAGAAACGAGTCTGGTGGATTCTGACAAGTCAGACTCTAGTGAGGTTGTTGAGGTTATATCAAGAGAGAAGAGAGGGCCTTCGATTTTTGATGACATCGATGACATCGATGATAAGATGCTTGATTCGCAAATATTGTAGGAGCTGATAGTCGTGTCAATTGTAGTTCAATGAATTGCTCCGCTCACTCGTTCGCTCAGGCTGTTTCTACGACAGACAATTGTTCATCGCCACTCGGGGTTGATGAAGCGCTTCTGAAGAATCTAAATGCTTCGCTGGAGAACGTGGAAAGAGCAACACTGATAGAACACGTTCCACTTGAGAATTGTTCGGACTATTTCATCGAACCTCTAGATTGGGTTGTCCAGCAGATAGCGGATAGTGAATGCGATAAGTAGGTGTTTGCCAGTGGTACCATGCATAGGGGAATTCTCCACTGCCCTAATCCTGAGTGTCTACATGAGTTAGGTGGTTTCGGATTGACTTCTAAACATCAATGTAAATGCGGATTTTCCACATCGACTTATTTTTACGTGAAGAGGGAATGCATCGAATAACGTTTTAAATGGAGTATGCTGCATATCTATGTGCACACCATGTTTTCTAAAACAAACACCCACATAAAGAGAATTAACCCAGAAGTCGCGTTTGCACTAGGAGGGATGTTCTGCGGAGTAGCTCTTCCTCATCTTCCTCCTTAAGTGAGCTGATCATATCTTGGAAATCAATTAAGATTTCTCCGGTTGAAGTAATCAATACAGAAAGAGCACCGATCTGTAACCTCTGTAACTACCGAAATCACCTCCACTTCCGCTATATTACCTGCAAACAACAGAGTCTTCGAGATCTCGATGCTAGTTTCGCTAACTGTGTCATTCTCTGATTCTTCAGCATCAACTCCGGAAACATCATTTTCATGGGGTAAACATTTGTACGCAGTCTCGCAAACGCTGGGCTCGCGCCTTTTCTAGGAATCACGTATCCTCCTTCAATGTCACTGTGCCATGTGACGCAATGATTGAAAACGTCCAATATTCCTTGCAAAGGCAGAAAATGCAGCGCGCGACATTCTTTCTACGATATTCTAGAAAAGTAGTTTACTCGAAATTGAGTTGAAATTTGACTTGTGTGAAATGCTCAGAAATAAAAAACGGTGTTATTGATTTGATGATCTCTAATCCTTCCTGCTGTGTTGTGTCTCTTCCGTTTGGTACGCTCATATTACGGATTATCATAAGGTAAACTCTCTGAAAGAAGTCAAATCATTATATGATGGGCTTGATTTGGAATATTGTATTTTTAGTAAGTATGTTTTCTTCTTCGACTGATACCCCACATACCTTATATTACCAATTCTGATGAAGTCACAAACTATCTCCACAGAAGTAGGTGATGGACCAAGTGAATTGATTTATCTCATCTTGTCCCCTTTCTGAGTATGGGGAGAATATAGTGAACTGTTCTAATGTTTGTTGTAGAGATAAGAATGTCGAAGGCTGTTCCTGTTTTCTTCCCCGTTAAGGCTCCCGCTGCTGTTGAGCCCAAGCCAATAAAACTGCGTGCTTCCATTACTCCTGGAACTGTTCTGATCATTTTGGCTGGTCGTTTTACTGGCAAGCGTGTGGTGTTCTTGAAGCAACTTGCTTCTGGACTTCTCCTGGTGTCAGGTTTGTTCTGTCCTATTTCTTTGATTCTCCAGGTCCTAAGAGCGTGAACAATGTTCCCTTGTGCCGTGTAAACCAAGCCTACGTGATTGCCACTAGCACCAAGATTGACATTAGTTCCGTCAAGATTCCTTCTATTGTTGCTGATACCTACTTCAAGGCTGAATACAGTGAGGAAGAGAGAAAGGCGACCCAGGAATCTGTGGATGCTGAGCTTCTGAAGTGTGTGGAGAATGTACCCTTGATGAAGGAGTATCTGCATTCCAGATTTACCCTTCGCAAGAGCGATCGTCCTCACGATATGAAGTTCTAAGTCTGAGGATTTCTTTGTTGTGGATGGTTTTCTATATTCTTCCTTGTTTGTTAAGATATGGATATATCTGTGACCTATAAGACGACGCCCAATATTGCCATTGTAAAATATTGGGGAAAGCGTGACAAAGTATTGAATCTTCCTGTTAACTCGTCTCTTAGTCTGACACTTCGTGATGTGAAATGATAAAATGAAAGATGACTTATAGTATGGATTACACACGATAACTACTGTGAGGATATCAGATCAACTTAAATCTGACCAGTTAGTATTCAATGGTGTGTACATATTCCTCTATACACTTTAATATAGCGAACACTCCCTTTTGGATGATAAGAAGATATTCAATGTAGTAAAACGTTTTCGAGATATTGTAAGGAACGGAACGTAAGACTCTACATTATGTGAGCCAACTAGGAACCCACGTCTCGCAGATTATCACATATGTGTTAATACACAGAACTCTTTCCCGACAGCAGCGGGAATGGCTTCTTCTGCATCAGGACTTGCATGTTTAACGAAATGTCTCTCTACTGTTTATGGGGTATTGTGCTCTCAAGAAGACGAACCACTTCTTAATTCTATCACACGCCAGGCAAGTGGCAGTGCCTGCCGTAGTCTTTATGGAGGTCTTGTACATTGGTATAAGGGTCTGCGTGCTGATGGACTTGATTCTATCGCTCGCCAAGTAGAGTTGGTTTTTACCTTCGATTCTAGATCTATCCGAGTGATTATTGGCCTGAGCTGCGAATAGGCATTTGTATTGTCTCTGAGAATGTGAAAAGCATTGGGAGTACGGAGGGAATGAATCGCTGTGTGGACACAAGTCCTAAAATGAGAGTTTGTTTGTGTGATCTCTTTAGTGTAGATTCGCTTTACTGACGTTGTTGATGATCAAATTGCTAAAGCGATACATGCATTCTCTGTGCGTGATTTTGCTTCTCTGGGAGAAATTATCATGAAAGAAAGTGACACTCTTCATGAGATTTGTGCAGAAGCTCAACCGCCGATTCACTATCTGTCAAAGCAGAGTCATTTTATCATTGATTTGGTGAAAGCAATAAATGTATTTATGAAGAGAATAATTGTAACTCGAAAGAGAAGTGATGACTTGTAGATAGCTTACTCTTTTGATGCAGGATCGAATGCATTCCTGTTTTTTGAATCAAAGGACGAGCCATTTATTACCAGTACAATTCAGAAGGTACTGTGTCCTCAACAGTCACTTGGAAGATTGGAAGAGAATTTCATTACAGAGTCATTTTTGCATGAATGGTCACAAGGAACGATTTCCATTTCATCATTTATTACTACAGGAATTGGTAATGGCCCCGAACGTATGGATTCCTTTGTTTCCTAGCAAACACTACAATCATGAAAACCAAGAAAAAAGCTTGGGAGTACTAAAGTTTTGGATAAGTGACTTCGTTTCATCAGGACTATATTAAACGAAAAGAATCGAATTCTACTTTAGTTTGAGTAATTCTGCTACTGCTGGCAGAATCCTTTGCCTTTCTGATGCAGAACTGTTGCAAAGAAATTTCACTAAAGTGTGTCGCATGAACTTGAAGTTGTCTATGTTTTGTATCTCACTTACTGACTTCAGATCTCCTTCTAACTCTGCAATCACTTTATCTTTGTTTGCATTTTCTATCTGCAAAATCGATAGAGATCTAGCAATTAGTAAAAAAAAGTTTGTTACCTTTCCGTACTAGTTAGATTAGCTCGAAGTTCTATGATTTCGTTTCGAAGTTCAGCAATTTGTTTATGTGGCAATGTTAAAAAGCCTCTATATCTTAACTAGTTTCATAGTATTGACAATGACTCTTCTGAAGTATCACGAAGAGCTTCTAGTAATGCATTATTCCCAATTTGAGAATCAATTCGCTGGTCTGGGTCTTGATCCTCTTGATCACTAGCTATTGTGTCGCCACAATTCTCCTGAGGTAATTCTCCTGAAGATTCCGAAATTTCCAAAGGAGCCTCATTTATCTGTGAGTGTTGCGTAGTTTCAATTGGTTGTGAATCACTCACTTCTATTTGATTGTTTGATGGTTGCTCAGCTGGTGATTCATTTGCTACGTTGGTTGATGGTTCAGTTAACGATTCATTAGCATCATTAGCATCATTAGCATCATTAGCATCATTAGCATCACTAGTTGACTGTTCACTTAGAGTAGATGGATTATCATTTTTCTTTGTTACATCCTCTATTGCTTTTTGTAGCTTTTCATTTTCATTTTCAGCAATTGCGACTCGTTCTTTCAATCCTACTATAATACTTTCCATCTCCTGATTTGCATTCTTTAACTTATCCATGTTCTTCAAACTTTGATCTATTTCTTATACAATCACGAATATATACTTGTATTCTCCTGTAAAGTTTCCAAATGATCCACTTGGGACTGCAGATCCTCTATTTGGTGAATCATGCCCTCTTTCTCGGTTTCTAGTGCTTTAATTTGGTCATGAAGATGTTGATCATTCTGTGCATTTTTAAAGGATGCAACTGATTGCTGAAGCTTTAGCGTTGCTGCTCTGGTTTTCTTCTTATATTTTTCAAAATCCTCTCGGACTTGATCGAGTTGCTTTGTTGTGGTCTCTAATTCTTTACAGAGAGATTGTTTTTCGGTATGAATCATATCATGCAGCTCCACTGGTAGTTTGACATCAGGGAATGCTCCTTGAACTGTTTCCAAGAAGAGCCATTTATATATGACATTTTCTTAGATTAAAGCAGTAACAAGATAGTACCAAAGCTTCCGACAGATTTAATCTTCAGTTCGCAGTAACACATTTTATCTTCGTTAACAATGACAAAAGCAAGTACACTCAATGCTATAGATGAGATAAAATAGATATTGAAACAATTCACCGATGAAGATAAGAAATTCATTGAATATTCGAGTTTTACATTAGCTATTTGCTTTTCCAGTTCACTATTCTTTGAAGATAAAGACATATTTAGATCAAGTAGTCTTGTCTCATTACGACGTCTATATCATAATATAACCCTAATAAAAACTTGAGCATGACTTCATCATTCTTTGCTTGCAATAATTGTTCCTGAGTATTCTAGAATCTATGTAATCAATAAAGGATTACCTGATAATTTTCCAGCTGGCTGATCCGTGTCTGCAGAACAATCTATTTATGAATTCGTATACTAATGTACAAGCTGGGAGTTTTGGTTTTCTAGTGAAAGTGAATTCTGATTCTATAATTAGTAGAAAAGAAATATTATTACTATATAATCTGTTTTTTCTTTGAGCTCTTCTTGTAGGTCCACCATTGCGTGTTCTGCTCGTTTTGCTTCATCTGTTATAGTTATCTATAAATTGTATTAAGGAAATATAAATACAATAGATGCCTTCAGTTTGGTTACCTCTGATAAATAGTCATTCTATTCATTATATCTCACTATTTCAATTACTCGTTCTCTTTCGAGCTCCACAATTTGTTGCATCATTTCGTTCTACTTAGTAACACCTACATATAACGTACATTTGCATTATGCTCAGTTACAGATTGGTTAATAACTGCACGTAGTTCACTTTCGTTTTCTTTTAACATTTGTTTTTCTTTCTCTAGAGATGTAATTGTACTCTGTGCCATCTGCAATTGCTTTTGAAGGTCAGTTGACTCTGCCTCTCTGAGATCTAATTGCTGACGAACTTCAAGGAGTTCCTGCTGTTTTTTCTCCTAGAAGTAACAGATTGCAAATTATTTTACATTATCTTTCTGAAGTGATGTTACTACCTCGTCCAAATGCATCTGATGATAAAGAGTAGGAAAAACGTACTTGGAGTTCTTTGGCCATTTCTGTTTGTCGTGCCGTACTTTCTTCCTTCATTTTCACTAAATAAGAATTATTCTCTAACTTCATATTATCTATCTCAGTATTCAGATCTGATACTAATTTAGATAAACTAGCCTTTTCTTCTGTTAGGGTATCAACTGTCTTCGTCAACTCTAAAATTTGAGTGTCTGACTTGGAACTATTTATCTTCAATTCTTCATTATCAGATTTCAAAGAATTAATCTGATCAATATATTCAGATGATTTATCAGATGATTTCAAAGAATCAATTTCTGATTTCAATGAATCATTAGTAGAACTCAATTCTTCATTAGTAGATTTCAAAGAATCAAT
>JZRM01000414.1:0-17651 GCA_000963415.1 Blastocystis sp. subtype 6 | reverse complement strand
TGGGAAGTATTAGGTCTCATTGTGCTGGGTATTTATGGGCTGTACTTTTTTCAGGGACGTAGGAAAAACGCTTTGATTGTAAATAATTGGTTTTTGGTATTGATATGTGCTAAGCAACAGGTTAAAGCAGTACAGACCATTGTTAGAGGAGAATTTCTCTTCTGTTGGAATTAGTGGCACATATGGTCTCTTTATGAGGGAGAGTTTTGATCAATTCCGTTTATTCTGCTCTGGTCGAAAGAACTGTCGTGGCATGCTGTTTGACTTCAAAGTATTGTTTTGCGTCTCTCTTGATCCGCAGCTGAAGAAGCGTCAAGATCTGTTCTCTCTTCTTCTGGACTTTATCACTCCAGTCGATGATATTATGGTTTTCTTGCTTCTTTGTGCTTACACACAGACAGTGGACATCCCTCTCGACCCAGAGTCTGTGCAGCCCTTTGTGTTCGCTCTCTGTCGCAAGCGTGACTACAAGAGTGTGCATTCTGAGAATGGCGATCTTGTTATGTCTTGTTATGGATTTCACAGTAGAAAGACTTGGGCCATCAGATCGCTCTCCAGTACACTCCTGAGCTCTCCAAAGCGAGCGGACACTGGGTTGTGATCAGCGACAACACAGAGGTTCCCTCGCTGCTGCTGTCTCGCCCCGTCGTCAGTGTGGTGAAGGTGTCGAACAGCTTGCTTCGACTCATTCACGTGAGCGATCACATGCCTCCTCCCACCGATAATCGGTCCCATCTCGCTGACTGTGCCATTCGTATCAAAGCGAAACTCCCTGCTTATGGTAGAGATGGATCTGGTTGATCACTGTACAGATCGAATGGAGGTGTTGGAGGATGTGATGAAGATGGTCTTCCAGATCACGGATGCGGTGGCGAGTGTGAGGTTGTCGCCCAAGGCTCAGGCTGCGGTTGTGAAGGTGCGTGCAGAGCTGGACAAGAAGCAGCTGAGAGAGGAACACTCGGCTCGTCAAGAGGTGGAGCAGAGGAGGGTGATTGATGGGTAGAGAATGAAGCAGCTGAAGGAGCAGAAGATGAAGGAGGAGCGAGAACGCATGGAGAAGATGGCTCCAGAGGTGCGTGCGAAGTATGAGGAGAAACTAGAGAAGGAAGAACGGAAAAAGAAAATGAAGAAGAGAGTGAAGATTGTAAAGATGTAAATTTGCAAGTGGTTTATTTGTTTCGTTCTATCAATTAGTACAGATAAGAATTAGATTTTTGTGATGTTTGAAAGTACTGGAACATTGAATATTATGAATCACTATACGATTGAACCAGTTGTAATCTTTTCAACATATATATTTTTATAATTGTTTTCTAATTATGGTGCAATTGCGTGGCTTATTCAGAACGTATCGATAATTGAAGATTTTAAAGGTAGTGAAGTAATGGGAAAGAATATTGGCAAACTAGTCCCCTCTAGTAAGCGTATGATTAAATGGGGTCTTATTATCAACATGAAAAAGGTTGAAATCATGTTGAAGCATTCTACTGTATCTGGAAAGAGATTGATTCGCGTGAATGAGGTCGTGATTCATGAATCACGAGGTGTACGGTGCTTGGTTGCGTGTTGATTACTAGCTGTTGGCATCTTCATTCTCTACTTCGTTTACTGTTGATAATTATTTTATGGAAGTGAGTTTCGTGAAGGAGAACGGCGATTTTATCTATGGTTTGTGTTCTCTAAGATGTATGATGTAGACTTGTTTGTAGATGGCATTCCCTACATGAACTTGATTAGTTTGTTTGATCTTAGTGAGGAAGATCGGCTCTGCATTGAGAGAGGAGAGATTCCAAAGAAGAAACACAACAAGAAGCAAAGTCATCCAGCAGAAGTGATTTCTGAGGGATCAGAGGACGAGACTGAGCGTGTGGAGTTTGAGGCTCCCATTGAGAAGCGTATGCTGCATCGTAAACACCGCAACTATCTTTCTTCGCAGGGCTTTGGAACAATGTCTGAAGATGACATGAGTCAGCGCCATATGTTCGACCATGTCAACGAAAAGATGAAAGCCATTCATGTGGAGGACGCGGAGGATGCAGAGGTGGATGTGAGCGACGTGGATGATGATTGGGAGGAGGATATGGCTCGTCATCACCTGAAGGATCTGAGCAAGAAGGTTGTGGTTCCAGAACGACAGAAGAAGGTGAAGATTTTTAAGCCAAAATATAAGAAGGTGAACGGTGAAACGTACGGTCAACTAAAGTAGTTGTTTTCAATAGTCATAGTTCTGTATTGTTTGTTTGAAGAGAGATGGAGTATAAATCAAAGGAGGTGGAAGCCGAATCTGATTCTTCTCAGGACGATTTCTATCCTGTTGGTTGTTTGATGATGATGTTTTCCTAGATTGATGATGTCATGGAAGAGATGAATGAAAAAGAAAAAAATGAGGCAAAAGACACTAGTTTATTTGGTCCTTCTGTTGATTCATTCATCAAGTCAAGAAAAGCGGGGAAAAAGAAAAGGAATGCAAATAAATCACGATGTTTGGTCCTTCTGTCAATGATAATTCGATAGCTCAGAAACTTCCGGAACCTATTCAACAAATCTACGATGAAGCAATGCGCTGCTATATTAACCTTGAATATGATAAGGTAGATAGTGAGTTTTTATATGGATTTAGGCGAAATTGTTGTTGAGTGAGGTAACGAAGAATGTCCCAGAATATCCTGATATCTATGTGCTTATTATGTCGTACTCTCATTTATTAGAGTGTTCTAGGCTTAATCTATGAAGCAGAAAAGAATCTCACGAAAGCATGTGATTGCTATTTTATTGAAGCTGAAATTGTGAAGCATGATCCATCAAAATGGGAGAATGTGTATGAATTGAGTGTAAAGCTGAATCTTCACAAAAGACAGTTGTACTGCTTATCTAGAATCATCCATCTGGAACCGAACAATCCGACCTACCTTGAAAAACGATACTTGTTCCTTCTGGAGGACAAGCAGCAAAACCGAGCCACAACTGATCTACTGGCTTACTGTCATCTCACACATGACATGGACCGCTATAGCAGTCAACTCTACTCGCTCTGCACGCAGAATCATCGTCAGCCGGAGTTGCTGGCGTATTACGAAGAGATCTATCCAAGCATGATCAAACAACTAAGTTTGCGCTTATCTGGAGATCACAACTAGAAATTCGACATGAAAAATACGCTGGAATCGACTCATCGAATCAGGACGATCATCTTTCCCCATTGATGTCGCTTCTACACACATTTGCAGTGCTGTCGCAGCTGTACAACTCATCGAAGTCTATCATTTGTAGATTTGTTGATAAAAAAGAGTATTCGAAGTCCATTCATTTGATCGATCAAGTGAATTCCATTTGCTCGATTCCTCTTCCATTGGAGATGGCTGTGATTTACTCTGTCAGTTTACTGTACATCGGTCGCACAGATGACGCACTTGAAATCATCGAGTCGCTTCAAATCACAGACAACTTTAGCGAAGAAGTTGCTACTGCTTCTTTTACACTCGCATCCGCTTTGATTGACTGCCATTTGATTGAGCAAGGTTCTGTTCTTGTCGATCTCCTCCTCTCGCTTCCCAACGGTGTAGATTCTGCTACATATGAACTAGGCTATCGTTGCAGCAAGTATCACAATGATACTGAACATTGCATCGAGTACTTGACGAAGGCTCTGGAATCACTTCCTGAAGGATCTACAGAAAAGAGACAGGAATTGGCACTGGCTCTATCACAGATTTATGATGAAAGGGGAGAGTTACTGCAGTCTGTTGAAATTACGAATAAATATATCACGAAAACGAGGCATTTTGTACGGACTATGGTTCATTGATCATTTAGGGGAAAACAAAGCAACATTTGAATCGAGATGAAGTTCGATCTCTGTCTACACGGCTGTTTGATATTCTAAAAACAGTCCCATCTCTCTCTCTGGATAATCCATCGATCGATACTGCACAGCAAGTCATTACTACTGTGGATCCATTGCTACGTACAACCTGCATGCTTGGTATAAGCAGAGAGGATCGATGATGACTAGACACTCCTGATACATATTACGAAACTCTGACACCAAACAAAGAGGTGATTGATATTGCAAAGTCATTGGATATTCCCGCAATTCTTGGGCAGGTAACACTGTTATATCTTGTTTGGAATTGTACACGAGTATAGTTTAATGAATTCTATTATGTAGGCGCATTGTGTTCTGCATGGGTTATCGTATGCTGCTGCATATCTTAATGTGATACGCACTATTTTCCGGGTAGCTTTAGGACACTATTTTGAATTAGTTTACAACACCTGCTTTTCAGAATACGCTGCTTCTGCTATGCATGACAGTGTCTTTAGATGACGCTCGAATTGCTGCAGATGCTTTGCGTGGACTCGTAGTTACAGCTACATCAACAGACCAGCAATTACAGTTTTTAATGCTGCAACATAAAAACGAACCTATGGATGCTGTATCTACTGCTAGTTCACTTGAAAAAGATATCCGTGAAACAAGAGTTGGACAGCGAATCAGTGTGACATCTGAGTTTGAGTTTCGTGTTTATGAGCTTTCTATTCTGTATGTAACTTCCGTTTTATCGCTTCTTCTCCCTCGTGTGAATTACTCTTTTTCTACCAATCTGTTTAAACAGCTCCAACGTCAGAATTCTCAAAAGTAGGAGTCATTATATATTGAAAACGAAGTGTTTATTCCTCTGTGCTTCTGGGGCAAATTGCTCTCTATCGTAATCCCACTTCTTGTAAACAGTTCTTAGAACCTTTAGAGAAAATAATGATAAACAATCCTCTTCTCTTGCTTAGTATTGGAGTATCGGACTTGACACATGGAAACAACCGAACAAACTTGTTTTAACGAACCCTATGCTTCATGAATAGTGAAAAGCGTGAGACGATCATGAGAGCATTCGCTCGTATACAAGATTACGCTTTGGCTCGTCAGAAAATGGTTGAAAAGTTCATGATTCGAGCTGCGGCAGAGTATGCTGATCAAGGAGGAGAATACAAGGACTTCTACACTCTTTCTGTTCGATTACCGAAAGAGCTCTATCAGATGGAGGTTCTTTACAACTTGGGAAGGTCGTTTCATCAGGTGAAGATGTGTCAAACAAGTGAAGTGTAGATCAGCCTGTTTCACATTGCATCTCTTTACTATCGATCCGTGCTGAGGATTGCAGAAGCGTCGAAATCGCTGCCACAGTCGTTGAAAATGGTCTGGAAGATGTATTCCCCAGAAAAGGCGGCTGCTTACAATTTGTGTATCCTCTTAAATTCTTCAGATTCAAAGGCGATGGCATTCAGAATTCGCCGGAAGTTCTTATGTTTTGATTAGTTGTGAAGTGTTTTCTGGATGAAAGGTTTTCTTACTTTTTCCTTCACTTTTTGTTGTTCTATTTTATGGGTCTTCCTTTGTTAATAGGATCACTACTGATCGCAGTAGGACCGTCATGCATCTTTTTTGTGACAACAGTGTCTAGGCGTCCTTATCTTCTGGTAGTCAGTCTACTAGGGTAAGACCTATGTACACACAATTATTACACTAGATTCTTATTGGGAATCGTGTCTCTTTTCTTAGGAGGAGCTGTCTATTCGATTTGGAATATCTGGGCTGTATCTACGTTTAGTCCAACTGATTTATAGACTCCTCCCGTGTACATATCTATGGTAATTACTACAATACTATTTGAGCTCATGCGTCCTCTTGCCTATAAAACAATTGCTTTCGCGTGCAAGAAACTAAATGAAATAGACATACCGCTGACAATTACAGTACCGACTGAATTGTTCAAACTGTCTGTTTGTTCGTTTTTCTTTCGTGTTTCATTCGTAGGTGTTGGTATGGGAGCTGGGTTTTTAAATGTATTAAGCATGTACATCTTTGCGTGTTCTCTTCCTGTAGTGCCCTTGTACCTCTCACATCTTCGGGCCACAGTGCAGATTACTATATTGCAGAGTGCAGCAGCATATCGTTGTACGTGCTTATCGCAATTGAGAGTATTTGCATCATGCCGATGCACGTTCTATGGACCTATGTTACTCTAAAAGCGTACTCAAAGCGTTATTGGCCTTCTGCCCTTCTGATTTGCATCTGGCATCTGGCTACAGGTGCATTTGTAGCGTTGGATTGGCGTGCTGATTTGTAGGCTCTTTTGAATCAAGTCCATAATGGTTGCATTTATATGGTGGTGTACTTCGTCCTGTGCGCAATCATATCGATTGGAGTTCTGTGTAGCCTTGTAGCAAGCTCATGCCATTTGATGCGGCCGTCAAAGAAAAATGCATAGCAGTGTTTGTAACAAAGAGAAGAATACAAAAAGTCTTATAACAGACTTCATGGAATACCACTATACCCTAAAAATATGGTTACTTGTTTTTATCACTGGGAATAATAAACATTAAAGAAGGTAGTTTCGAAAGAATATGTTTCCCAACCTTGCTTTCAGCAAGGTCCTTAGCATACGGCGTGATCGCCTGGGTTAGCCGTTTTCTTTGTTCTACATTGCTTAGCACAAGTGCTTTTTGAATCACATAGTTTGCATACTATATCTCACATCTGCCTAATACACTTACTCCATCTAACAACATCGATAGGAGATCTGAAGCATTTACAATTTCATCAATAATTGCATCCCTGATACTTTCATCTCCTCGTTTCAAACTCTTTTCAACTACATTACTACTGCATTTTTCTTTTGACAATTCCTCAACATGGGTTAGTACACATCGACAAAAACGTAATGACTGATCAGGTGATGCATTCTCAATGAGGTACTACCCTTTATTCTCCCAGACGACACCTACTTGAATGACATAGTTTGCATAACGATCTCGCATTAGTTCTAAGGAGTGTGATTCGATGATAGAAAACAGACGATTCGCTTGATCGCCTGAAACGATTTCGATGCATTTCTGGATGATTGAACATCCATACATTTCTTTACTGATCTATCCATCACTAGATTGTGTTGTCACCACCTCGATACAGTGATCGATAATCTCTTCTACAAGTCGATGGCGCGATTCAGCAGTCATTCCAGTCAAACAGCGCTTAATCACATGATTTCCATTAACATCAGAGCATAGCTCTACGACATACGGACATAATCCATCAAGCAGTAGATTTACCATATCAGGCAGTCTACATAACTAGAGTTGAGTCTTCCAACAACACTTACACGAATTAGTTTCTGCACGCAACGTGTGCCGTATAAGTCTTTTGATGCTGCGCAAAGGGTCTGTTGCACATTCTTCAGCTACACGTCACAGCCACGACATTCCATCACCAGATTCCGACGTTGCGCATCACTACTCATTTCGACAATCTTTTGGAATAGGTAATTACCAAATGGATTTGTCATTAACAAACCCATTCGATCACCAATCTCGTTATACAAAGTATCCACTAATGAAACTCCTTCTTGATCCAATGCCATTTGCAAATGACTTTACTTTACACACACTCCTAGTTCTTACCGGCAGCCATTTTGTTGTAGCGCCAAGTTTAAAAGATTCCCACGGTTCTGCTCAATCATCTGATGAACGAAGGAAACAGAAGGTTCGGCTTCCTTTTCCGAAGCAATATCTTCCTTTCCATTTTTCCTGTGTTTTTTGCTTTTCTGCTTTTCTGAAACGGTCGACTTCCACGATCGACTATCGCGTTCTTGAGAAACTCGAGAAGGAGAGGTAGAAACATCGGGAGAGAAGCTTTCATCCTGTGGCGAATAAAGTGGGTACGAGTGCGAGTAGATCGATGCGGTGTGACGAGAGAGAAATGGGGGAGGTGAGGCGTCAGGAAGAGGAGAGAGAGAAGGAGTAAAGTACTCTGGACGAGATAAATAGCTCTGGTTTGGTAGAGGTTCTGCATAGCGATGAGTTCCAGAAGAATGGTGGTCATGATATGGAAGGGACTCAGAGTGATAAGGATCACGAACATGAGAACCAGGAGGTTCCATATCAATGTTACCAAAAGGGAAGATAGTGCTAGATGGAACAAATCGTTCAAAATGAGGATCATCTTGAGGCGATATGTCATTCGGTAGGGAACCCGTTACATATGCTGGGCATGATTGTGAATAGCGATTTCCAACAGAAGATTGTGAAAACTACAGGAGAATCGATTTCAAATAAAATAAACATTCATATGTGCAGAAGGGCGAGTATATCTGCTATTCATAGTACTGTGACGACGGTCCATAAAAGAATCAAGGCCTTCCATAGGGAGGGAGTTGTTGGGCATCCGAGGATTCGTATAAGACGACGGCCTATGCCCTTGATAAAATGAAACAGATCTAGAGAGATAAAATAACAATTACTAGACTTACTCGGTTCCTCCAGGTAATGCTGTAGGAACCGAATACGATGATTCAGCTGCAACTACAGATGGATCGAACCTAGTAGTTTTATTACTACCTACAGGAAAAGTCCGTAACATAAACTACCATTACGATATCTGAGTTTTGCTTCCTTTTTAAAATTAGACATAATACAATCCTCAGATAATTACTACTAAAACTGATTAAGTTATATGATAAATGAATAGAAACGTATAGTGGGCATTTTTGTTTGTAATCAAGACCATAATTCCCACCATTTTCAATTCCGAGTACATCGTTTATCACATCTCTATTCGTCTCAATCTACATCTACTATTTGTTGTGAGGCTGTCTATGATCAAACACTCATACTCCACATCATTAACAGAACTAGTTACAGACTTCATTGGTACATAGAGTGTATCTCCTTTTGATTCCCTTGTGCTTTTGTTCATAAACTGATTATACTCTCTGCATTTTAGTAATCAGGTTCGAAAATACTTCACTATTCTACTTCCAAATTGTATTGCTTTCTTAGGCAGAGAGGCACAAAAAGTAAGATTTAGGAGTGACGCGACGTTACGAAGGATGAGTTTGTCACCTTCTCCTCGAGGCACCGAATAATTCACAATCTATCTATCACTTCGTCCAAATCACGGTACAAGGTCGATAGGGATGGTCCGAAGATAATTACTCACATCCTCATCCAAAAAAGGAGTTCGCATCTCCCTCCCAAATTCGGATATACAGCGGTCATCTCGTCCCTACTCGTAACACATAGCTACTGGACATACAAGATTTCTGATCCACAAACGATTCCAGTCGTTTGTCATTTCTCGCCAGCTCGCCTCTTTCCCTCCATGAGAGTACGCAGTGTGATATCGCACATATCCTCCACACAGTTCATCGGCGCCAATGCCAGAGAACATCACCTTGGACTTCAGCTCGTAGTCGCTGAACTGACAATCAACGCCAGACTCCCTCTCCTTCTCTTCCTGACCGCAGTGACAAGGACACTCCACTTCTCTCTACGACGAACCCATCTCCGACAGTCTACGCGAGGATTGGACGGGTTTTTACGGTTGAATTCCCTCGTCTTGCGCTGAAGTCGATGACAGCACTGCGAACACATCTTCATTACACAGTCCGGATCGCAGCTGTTCGAGCAGTTCCTAGTCTTGCACTTCGCACCTGCTGGCCTCTCCTCCGCCTCCTTCGCATCCTCAAAGCGGATCGATTGACCCCACTGCAGACAGCGTCCATGGCCGCGAGAGAGGAACCAGTAGCAGCAGGCTATCTGGAAATCCATCTGCGAAAGTCCTGGCTACGAGTGAGCGTTAGAATTGGAACAAACAAACGCCAAATCCAAAATCTCACTCTCGTGACTCATCACTTCATCGTTCGGCACATTGAGCTCCACGAACCGAAACTGCTGGCGAGGAAAGAGCTGTCTGATCTCCGCGAACGATCGCACTAAACAAGAAGGAACAGCAATACGTACAGGCAGTGTAGCGGTCGGGGAAAAGAGTCTCCAGCTGACGAAGAGACCGACTTTCGACCGTCTCAACTTGCGTTCCGAAGGAAATATTCGCTAATTCAATGACGCAGGAAGAGCTTCGGGCCTGAAGAACTCGACAGAGGATGCAGACGAGGATCGAGCAGTCAATCCCTCCAGAAAACATCACGCAGAGAGTGCTGTTTGAGGACAGCGAGGCAATGGAAGCCACTCGTCGTTCCACACTTTGTTCAAGCAGAGACAGAAGAGTATTCGCTGCGCTCATTTGGCGGGAAAATGAACAGTCACTGATGATCACAGGAGTGGATTGCAGGTGTTCAAACGGATCCAACTCCACGCATAACGACATCTCGTTAAGACAGATCGAATAGACACCTGCTGGAGGCAGATCCATCACTGCACCTGTGGTGGGATTCACCGGATTCTCAAAAATCACCTGATATGCGAGAGGGGAAAACTGGATCGCAGGATGAGGGGGAAGCGATCGGACCTCTCGACTCAAACAACTTGAGAGTGAGATGGAATCCCCCCCTTTGTCTAGGCTGATCAAGAGCGAGCGTCTTCCTATAGGGTCACGTCCAAAATAGATGGTGTTCTCTGATTGCTACAGATGAAAAGCTAATGGTGCCGAAACTCGATAATAGATAAATGCCCAGGGCCCCTTGATGGAGCATAAGACATCTCGGATCCTGGATTGTCTTTGCAGGCAGCGAAACATCGCACTTGTATCACTCTCCCCAGGATTCATCTAGACTGGAGATCAATTTAAACGTGAACCACCACTCCTTCATAGACTTCCCCGTTCCATAAGAAAACGTCACCATTTGGACTCACTAAGGGCTGCCTAGATATTTCTGTCCCTTGCATGTGCAGAACAGAAGCCACAAAAGTAACAGAGGAATTGGGAAGGGAAACGGTCTGAAATGAATCAGGTCCGCGATTTCGGATGCGTTGAGCAATTCTTCCCACAGCTTGATTTAATTCATCCCTCTTTACCGTTGTAATAGGTATATAAGCGCCGATTCCACACATTAGTAGGTATGTAACAAAAACAAGTACATAAATTTCGAAATATGAACATTTGGCCTGATCTCCGGATTTACAGTGGTTTGGATTTTGACAGGGTCCACACGCTGCAGAGGAGTGAAGGTGGCGGCAACTTGAAACACCCGTCCATCGTAATCCATGATAGAGCCCATCGTCAAGAGACAGGGGATTTCGACCTGGTATTCAGCGGAGCGTCAAAGCTTACTGGATGCGTAGGGTTCTTGATCGAGCACACAAAGGCACGTGTCATCTGATGCTGCGTGTTGACCAGCTGACTATACTCGCTCCAGAAGAGCGAGAGATCGGAGGGCGAAATGATGTCGAAGAAGGAGAACTGGTTCAGCTGCTCCATCGACTCGAACTTGAAGAGCTTCATGAAGAACGTGTTGCCCTTCAGCAGCTTCCCTGAGTTGATCTGCACGATGAGACACGGCATGCTGTTGTTCATCCAGATGCCCTTGTAGTCGATCCCATTGCGTCGCATCGACCGACTGATCTCCTGCACCGCACGGTCGTTCACCTCCGCACTGTCGCAGGGGAGGTCACGTGCGGTCGGCGCTTCGCCCTTGGCGTTCATGGGGTACATCACGCACGGCTTCTCTTTGTCGTCCACAGAGATGCCCGTCGCACCCAGGGAAGCATGGGTCACGTCGCCCTGGAGGAAGTGGTTGTCGTCCTCGTCGGAGAGAACCTCATCTTCACCGCTGATCCCATCTGCAATGAGATTACTCACATCTATGGGGAAACGGAGAAACAAACACAAACATCCAAGATTTGTAGTTAAACGATCACGCTCCTTGATAAGGTCACGCATGTATGTGACAGCCGACTCCAAAGTCGAAACTTTGTCACTCTTATGAGGAATATTGGCTTTCTAGAGGTGAGGAAAAATGAGGCAGTGCCACATCCAAAATTTCTTTCAGATCATCCACACACTTGTTGATATTCCGGACACGTTTCTTTTCTGCTTCATTGTGGTTCTGTTTGCGCTGAATCTCTCGAATGGGATTATAATCCCTACACTAATCAGCACAACTAGGAAACAAACAAGGATGCCAAATCAATTGAAGGGATTTCCTCCTCCATCTTTACATCGGTTGCTAAGCCAGAATTTCCCGAAGAGAACTCAACTGTGGGTCTTCCAGAAAAACCTGTAGAGCGTCCTTTGCGTCTTCCCCGATAGTCCTCCTCTTCGTAGTCAGAGTTACTCATCAAATCAGTATTTAAGAGGGAAAACAAAAAACTATTTATAAACAGAGATCTGCAGTTTCCATCATTACTTTCCCATTATTTCTCTCAACAAACAAGATAAGTCATATCCGTATTCTTTTCGAGGGTCGTTCATCCGAGTTACCTACTCAGAAAACAGCATCAATCCTACTCTCCACTTCTGAGATTTCGTCTCCTGAAGCGTCTTTAACTAGGTGTCTTAAGGCTTCTGCATCTTTTTCTTTGTCGCTCTCGTCGTCCGATTGGGCCGAGAAGGCCTCATCACTGCTATCAACGCACGCTCAATTCCTACCTCGAATCCTCCTCCACCACGTCGACCTCCTTTCCTCCCTCTACTCTTTACACCTCCACACCTCCGCTACGTCTCAACCGATTCTCTTTGATGATCAATTTGCTGTATCTACACGTCAATCGGCCTGCAAACAGGGACTCTTCGAGACAGGGCTGCTCTTCTCGAGCCACCATCGTGAACTAGCGATCATCAGGTCAATTCACCGCAACATCATACTGCTTTTTCTTTCTCGTTTTGACGGTGAAGTCGAACGTGCCGCCTCCCAGTCGATCCAGGTTCATTCTACCCTCGATACCTCCTCCAAAACGTACGCAATCACATCTCTGTGAGGGATATAATGCACACTGGAGGACGTCACGATCACCAGGCCTGGTCTGCAGGGAACCAGCCAGCACGGCGAGGTCTACCGTTCAGAAAACAGCCCGAAACAACCCCGTGGTAGCACTTCACATACGCCGTCCTCTCGCTGCTGATGAAGAACATGGAGTCAGGCTTGATGAGCTACATGTCATCCAAACTGGGAGACCTGCAGTGAAGGAAAACCTGGTCTTCAAGATGGTGATGAAGATCGAATAATCTTTTCCAGAAATCTTGCGTTTTTTATCTGTAAAGTAGCTCTCTTTTGGAGTCACACTATCAAGACTGAGACACACACAATCGATTTTCCGTTTTCCCATCTACTCGGGACTCGGAATCAGAGCTTACGACTAACGGCGCCTTCAGGGCAATTACCAAGTTGATTACATTCTTCATCTCAAGTGGCCCTATACTAAGAATGCTGAGAATACTACGGTTGACTGTTTCTCCCAAAACTACTTTGAGTAATCAATCCGAACCTGTCTGGAGAGAGAGTCCAAGTAGAAGCACGTTTCACAGAATGCAACAGAAAAACGGCCTTTTGGGAGCATTGCAGACACATTTTCCAAGACAAAAAAGGCGGCATCTAGAGATCATCTACAACAGGGAAGAGTACATTGTTCTCGTTTCTCCGTAACTCGAACCATCCCATCTGCGTATCATAAGGATCAAGAATGCAAAACCTCTACTATTGAGATCTTCCTCAATCGACTCGGCAAGAGATATAAAACTATTTATGCTTTCTGGATACTTCTTTGCCAGAAACACTAGTTCTTTCAGGCAATGACGATCCTTCAGTGTTGCCTCGATGATAGCGATACTACGATCGATGTTGATATTCTGCATGATGGGGAAATACAATCTATCTGTCGCCTCAACAGACCTGCCCAAAAGAGTATCGAACAAACAAAAATGTCCCAGAACTGGAGAACAGGGATATGATTACTATTATGCGGGTTGTGTATAGTTCTCTGGGAACAGTCCCACCACTCCGTTCAGCCTTCCTTCCCACCAGCCGCTCGGGTCTTTTCGAATCACCTCGATGCGATCTCCCTGATCGAAGGACAGTTCTCCCTCCTCCTCCGCCTCCAGCGGGTAGAGAGCGATGACATAGCTGCGACCCTTCACCGGAGGCAGTGGTCTTCGGGGCTCTCTGTAGGACTCGTAGGCGCTGTTGTCGTAGTCTTCCGTGCTGCGTCGACGCTGCTGCGGCGCGTCCTTGAAGTCCGTCACTCGCGGAATCTCCAGGTTCTTCGGCTCGGGGAAGTCGAGCTCGGGCGCCTGGTAGTTGGCCTCCACGTTCTCGCCCTCCTGGATGCGCTCGATCACGTCGTCGATGTCGCTGGTCACCGCGCCCACCACGTCGGAGCCGAAGCTGTTGCAGATGCCCACCATGGCCTCGTACTGGCGCTTCACCAGGTACATCTCGCAGGTGACGAGAGTCGCGTTCTCCACGCGCAGAATGATCGTCCCTATGTTGATCAACTCTTGGAAACGCTCCTCCAGATAGGCCGTGTGCTCGTCCAACATGTCCTTGTCGTGCTCTGCCTTGCGACGGAAACGATCTGCCTTGTTGGAGTCTCCTTTGCGCTCGAACGAAGAGCACTTCTGGCGATGGGAATCATAATCCGTGATTATGTTCTCTCGGGCCTTCACGACCTTCTGGACCTGTGCAAAATCGCCTTTTAATAAACGGTCAATGCGGTTGATAATCCGATTACGCAAAACGCAACATAACGCTCGACGAGTCTGGAAATACTCCGACTGCAACACCGCATCGAGGTTTGTCACAGCCTCCGTGTAGGACTCCATGTCGGCCGAATCAATACCAGCAGTATTGGTAAATCGTTTAAGCTCGTTCGCCAATTTCCTGTTTGTGTCACACCAACTCTCGATGTTGCCGATTAGTGCAATACACTGCTTATTAAAGATAGTAAGGTTTTTCTCAATGTCGCAAAACTGACGATAGATAATATCATAAGTGGCATCTGAAGTCACATCTGCTCTACCTAGACATTATACAGAAAAATACAACCTAACCAATTGCCACCTTCATCTGCTGAGTTAATCGTCTTTTTGACGTTTTCAACGCTTTCATAAGGTCGGGCATTGTAGTGATCCGCTATTGATACGAAATTGGAAAAGATACTGATAACTAAAAAACCGTGAAAAAACACTATTCTCGTTGTGATTCACTAATGAGAATATTCTATGTACGATGAATATACCGATGTGGTAGTTAATACAATTATTAAGGTTGAAGTCAGAGTGTGCAGAAATCATGTTTATTCCAGGGCTATTACTATCAGATATATGCGAAAATAGCACTCTCTATAGGCTACAATTCTGTCAATTCAATAGACTAGGAGTATTTTGTACTAGATAATAGATTCTCAATGAATACTATTTCTTAACTCAACGTGTGCAGCACTATTTGTTGCCAGACTGGTGTTGTTGTGATGGATGGCTGTAACTATGATCCATACTTCATTGCAGTAAACAGGTTCGTGTAGGATTCAGAAATAATCACTACTCAAAACGTTGTTCCTGATATGAATAGAGAGTGTGTCATACAGGGATATATGCAATGGTATCCCGATACATCGAAAAAAGAGTATATTCATTACTGATAAATAACAACTATCAATACCGATTTCAAGCTTACACTATACACTTAGGGTTCCAATGTAGAGAAGGATGAATCATTTCTTCCGAATGTAACTACCAGAATCTTTCTCTTGTATTAGATAATCTTAATAAGAGCACAGTCCCAAGATAAACGACCGTTTTCTAAAAGCGAAAACGATCCAGATCTCGTATCATCAGAGAGATATAGAAGACTGATTTTGATTTTCATACTTGCAATGATCAAGGATTCATCTGATTTGACTACACTCGCCTTTTTCTTGAATCGTTATACATACAGACACAGACTATACGATTTCCATTCCTAGCTAGCTGGCAGTTATGATAGAGTGTTTTTCTCTGAAGTCCTCGTGTCCCTATGGCACCTAGAAAGAGATCAGAAACCTCTTCAAATAACATATACACGGACGCTGAGGAACATATGTAGTCCAAGAATCCATGTTTGATGAATAGCTTGTTAGAGGACCCAGAGACAAAAGAAAAGTTATGTCAAATCTGCGGCGATCCGTTATCTGTTTCGATTGAAGGAGACTACATGATTTCATGCAGGAGCTGCGGAATGGAGGTATTTTTCTATATTTTATTTTGATATCAGGTACACAAAGCATGTATCTTTCATAAAGGGAATGGAAAAACCTTCGTATGCGATCTTTGCAAATTGAAGAAAAGTAATACTCCTCCGTTGTAGATATGGTAGACTGTAATGGATAGATGCGAATTCTGCCCTATTCGTACTTTACGCGCAATGAAACAAAATGCTCAAGATACCTCCAAAGTATGTTTTAGTGAATGAATTGAATGTAGTGGGCGCACGTCTCATGCATCACGTATGTTCCAGGAGTCTCTCTCAATGCTGACAACCGAACCTATACAAACAACAGCAATCCCAAGAGCTATCATCGTCAGTGTGTGTTCTGTCGAACGAAGAATGGAAGTGTGGTATACTGCCAACAACGAGGCTGTCGCCTCTGCTTTCATGTAATGTGTGGCCGACTGCATCACTGCGTCTTTGGATGGGACGAAGAGAAAGATCTGCCCATCATTTTTTGTGAAAACCACGGAGCAAAGACGTTTGCAAGTGTACATTGCGAGGTATGCAATCGATCGGACAACGATGACTCACTTCTTCTCTGCGATGGATGCAACAAAGGATATCACATGTTCTGTTTGAATCCACCTTTGAAGGGTTGTGATGACTGCTTTCGGTCATTTGTAGACATTCCAGAAGGCGATTGGTATTGCCCGGAGTGTTTAAAGAAGCGCGTGACACAGGGAAACGTTATCGTAGTGCCCAAACGGAATGGAGTGGAGCAGGTGGAATTGTCAACCGATTATGTGGAGAAGTTGGCAACCAAGCAGAAGAGAAGGAGAGAAGGAGACGAAGAAGACGAGGGAATAAGCTTTTACGAATCCAAACGAACGAAGACAAAGTCGGACGATGAAGAAGAATATGAAATTGAAGAGCATTCACTCGAGCTGAGTGTAAAGAATCGTTCTGCAGGTGATGAATAGGAATGCATTCATTTACTCCTCGATCAGCCGCCAAAGCATATCGAAAGAGGAAAGGTTCAGCGATATCGAAATCAACAGAGCTACCGTTCGTGGAAAGCCGAAGTGAGCCATGTTACTGTTGTACATCGTAGTTACTTGCTGGTTTTAATGTGATACTGACAGGATTGGGTAGCAAATATACCACACTTATGGAATTCCAAAAAACTGCATTGGAGGGAGAACATTGCGTTGTGATTAATGGATTTAACCCTTCTTTCTGTCTGGCAGAATTACTTAGTACAATTTCAGATCATGTTCTTTCTCTCCATCATGACGGAATTCGTCAAAGTGTGCTTGTATGCATGAGAGCTTGTTTTAAAGTAGATGACCAAGGTCTTGGAAGGTTGTGCAGCACTCCAAAATCATTTATTTCTTGTGATTCACTCGATTGATGGGATAAGTTTCCAGAATTCGAGGGTTTTTGATTTTCTCGCTGAGTTAGCTGGCTTATCTCGAGTCCATTTGATTGCCTCACTCGATCATATCCGAGGTAGTCTCCTATTCTCATCATCTTCTCTCTCGCATTTCCAGTTTGTGTATCATGATGCCACAACGTTCGCTCCTTACTATCAAGAAATGATGTTCACTGCTCAAGTGACACAGTCTCACAGTGGACGATCTTCTTCCGGTCTACATTATGTTTTATCCTCTCTGACGAGTAATCACCTGAAGTTATTACTTCTTCTTTCGAGTGAAACACATGGAATGAAGGAGGGAT
>JZRM01000412.1:0-15874 GCA_000963415.1 Blastocystis sp. subtype 6 | reverse complement strand
AGTTTTATGCAAGAAAGGGAGTTGAAGTTCCTGAGGTGGTGGAAGAGAGTCCAAAGGAAGAAGATATTTGAACTGTTTGTTACAAACACGTTATTTCTCATCTTCTGCTTTCCATAACGTTAGATTATCTTTGATCAAAGGAAGTACTTGATACGCTTCTGTGTACAAATCTTCGGAACCCTGCATGGCTCTAAATGCATCATCGTATGCTTTGCTTGCCATTTCTCTTGCCTATCGATTAGATATAAGGTATGTAATCACCTTTGCCGAATCGCCCTTGACTTCATAATAAAAAACGGAAAAGTTTAGAACTAGACCCAGATACACAGGACTAGCTTCTGACATGCCACATGCCACTGCATCATTGACTGCCTCTTGATATTTCTGTTCCGATTTTTCTGCTAGCTCCTTCTTTTCATCGTCATGAGTGAATTCAGCAAGATAGCGATAGTAGTCTCCTTCCATTTTCAGATAATATACACGGTGCTCGAGCGGCAATTCTGGATTCTCTAGAACTTTATCACAAATCGCTGTTGCAGCCAAACAGGATGACTTCAGTTCATCCTCAATAGAAGACGCAAAGCCATTCAGTTCATCAATGAGTCCAGAGTTCCCAGTGATAACGGTTTTGTTGTTAATGGAGAGTAGCAATCGCAAGGAATTACGCTTAGATGAAATGACACTTTTGTATGCAACAGAAAATAGACTGCGTTCTTTATCTGTTAGTACCACATATTTTGCTCCAGGCCGAGGATTTGACAAAGCCTTGCTAATGTACTGAACCATATCGTCATATCTTTCAGCAGCCTCGGCTATCTTTGCCATTTCCATGAGTTGATCAACATTACTATCACTCCTACAGAGTGTTAACAATCTACACTCACTCCAACAAATCTACTCTCAGAGATTCATACTTACATTTGTTTCTTATACTTGCTGTACTGTGTAGCAATGATAGTGGATAACATCATTCAAAGTTGACAAGTTCTGGCGAATCTGTGCCAAAAGGTTGAAATAACCGTTACTCTATAGTGTACAGAAAGTGGTGTACAATTCATCAAATAAAACCAGTATTTTTGTAACAATCAGTACGAATACGAAATTATCGATTTCATGGCAGTGAATGAAGAGATAACTCTTGCTTTCTTTGATAAAATAAATGCAACTTTTCATAAGAAACAAAACACATAATTCGGTACTATTTCTGGAATAGAGAGAGTATTCAAATATTAGTTGCAATGGTTTTCAATGAATATGTTTCGTAATATATAGGAAGTAGAGACACGTACACAAGAAGTAAAGGACATTACCCATGTGGAGCGCATTGGAGCCCATTCTCATATCCGTGGACTAGGTCTTGATGATACATTGGAGCCTAGGGAGGTTTCACAAGGTTTAGTAGGACAGTGTCATGCTAGAAAGGTATTTTGTTGGTTTTCGTGATCTAAGTGTTTTAGGCTGCAGGCATTGTGACAAAAATGATCCAAGAAGGAGAAATTGCAGGAAGAGTCATTCTCTTGGCTGGTGAGCCTGGAACAGGCAAAACAGCAATAGCGATGGGAATTGCGCAATCACTGGGGAACGATACTCCGTTTACGTCTCTTGCTGCTAGTGAGATCTATTCCCTGGAGATGAGCAAGACAGAAGCCCTTACTCAGGCATTCCGCAAGTCGATAGCACTTCGCATCAAAGAGGAAAGCGAAATCATTTGCGGAGAAGTTGTCGAGATCAAGATTGAGCGAAGTCTTTCCGGCACAGGCGACAAGATTGGAAGCATCACGCTCAAGACCACAGACATGGAGACTGTCTACGAGCTGGGCAGCAAGGTATCTGCATGCGGCCATCATGATCCCTAGATGATCAACGCCATCTCAAAGGAGAAGATCAGCTCGGGCGACGTGATCACGATCGACAAGGCGAACGGGAAGATCACTCGTCTTGGCCGCTCGTTCAGTCGTAGCAAGGACTACGATGCAGTCAGTGGTGATGTAGTTTTTTGGAATTCCTGAAATCCAGACGAAGTTTGTCCAGTGTCCTGAGGGGGAGTTACAGCAGCGCAAGGAGGTGGTGCACACAGTATCTCTGCACGACATCGACGTAATCAACTCGCGGCAGCAGGGCTTCCTGGCGCTGTTCGCGGGAGACACGGGGGAGATCAAGCCGGAGGTGCGCGAGCAGATCGACGAGAAGGTGGTGGAGTGGAAGGACAACGGGAAGGCGTCGATCGTCCCTGGCGTGCTGTTCATCGACGAGGCGCACATGCTGGACATCGAGTGCTACTCGTTCCTGAATCGGGCCCTGGAGACCAAGATGGCCCCCATCCTCATCCTCGCCACCAACCGGGGAATCACGACGATCCGCGGAACGGAGTACCAGTCGCCTCACGGCATCCCGCTGGACTTCCTGGACCGACTGCTGATCATCGCTACCGACCCATACGACGCCAAGGAGGTGCGGCAGATCCTGAAGATACGATGCGAAGAGGAGGACGTGGACATGAACGAAGAGGCCCTCGAACTGCTGACCACCATCGCCACACAGACCTCGCTGCGGTACGCGATGAACATGATCATCACCTCCTCTCTGGCAGCCAGAAAGCGAAAGTCAAATACGGTGGGAGTGGAAGACGTGAAGAAGGTGTTTGGACTGTTCTCGGATGTGGGGCGCTCGGTGAAGGTACTAACAGAATACAAAGATAGCTATTTATACAGTAAAGTTCAATCTTTTGTTTGTTGCAACATTGGGCATGTCAGAGGATGGAGACGTCGTGTGGCCATCTACAGTATCTCTTTCGTACCAAATTAACCTCCAGGAGTTGGTGGTAACGAAGGATTTGTTGCAGGGATTAGTGGACAAGGAATTTATTACAAAAGAGCAACTAAAAAAGATTGAAAAGTATATAATCGAGAATCAAAAACCAGAGAAGGAAAAAAGCTCTCAGAAGCGCGCTCCTGATGAAGTTTCTCATGAGGATGTTTTGGTAACTACAAAAAAGAGAGTGGAAAACAAGAAAGGAGTTTGGTTACTAATTGGTTTTTATGAGTAGCCTTTGGATGTGAAGCCGATATTGCCAGATGAAAATATGAAAATAGTAGATCAATTACTGAATACAGAAGAGGAAGACATCGATTCACCTTCTACAATAGAAATTGTTCCATATGAGTCCCTTTCTCGTCCTGATAATAACTCTATTTGTCTTTTTTCTGTCATATCCCATTTACTGAAATCATCAAAGAAGAGTTCAGAACGATCCTGGAAAACTGACGAGATCTTTATGCGGAACTGTCGAGAACTGGCGAAGTTCGATTCTGTCCTCTTGCTTCCCATTCTCTCTTCTCTTTTCGAAAAACTATGTTATCTTTGCAACAGTCTTCGCTCTCTAATTGTCAGAGAAGCGATCATGACCGTGGAAGAGTTATTTCTGTCTCTCAAAGTAGATCCCTGTTTCCTCTTGCGAGTAGAACGTCTGTCTTACTCCTGGGAGGGAGGCGATCGGCGCCATAGCCTTGAAATCGACGAGCGACAAGCAGTTTCTTCGCGAAGAGTGTCTTCGGTGTCTTGACAGCGTATTTCTTGCTTACGGCGTGACAGTAGATCGTGAGTAGCTGCGATGCCTCGGAGCTCTCCTCCATCCTTCTCGACCTCTCTCTCTCCTCTGAGCGGAATCCCAAGATGCAGGAATGTTGTGTGAGATGTCTCTTCCTATGGTGGAGTCGCTATCGCAAAACACTCGGAACAGACGTCTCGGTCACGTCTGTCGACGAGGAACGGAAAGCACTGCTGATCTCGCTTCCTTCTCTGATGAAGAGCCACAGTCCCCTCGTAAAGGCGTAAGTGTGCTTAGGAAAACGAATTCTAGGGAAGTTACTGCTTTTGCTCAGCAACAGGTCGAGCTGTTCACCTATGAGACAATTCACTCGCTCTTGCTGGAGAACGATGTAAATGAGTTCGCAATTAAAGAGCTTCTCGGGTGTGGCAAGTCCCACAATTCGAATAAATTCACTTTTCAATCATTTCGTAAAAAGGTTAAGGAGAGAGAGGGATTGGGAGAACGGTCAGATGATGTAATAACAATCGTGTAACAGATGTTTGTTTTTCATTCTAAACAAATTGAGAGAAACTGATTACACTCAGATAATATGCTTAACGTGACCAGAGTCGACTGTTCGTTCCTTCTTCTCTTCACTTTTTTCTTTTCTTAATCATCTATGTCAGAAGAGGATCAATCATTCAGTCCTGTATATAATAAAGGAAGCGCCGATTTTTAGGACACGATTGAAAAACTTCTTAAGTCGTATATGAAGGAAAACACAAAGATCTCTAGGAGTGGAGTGATTGTGGCAGCAGAGTTTCTGCGTTTGTTCGTAGTGGGTATGACAGTATAGGCATTTTTATGTATAGAAGCTATTCAAAGAGCACATAAGGAGGCAGAGAACGCTGATGTGGTTACAGCTCGTGATATCCAGAAGATTCTTCCAGAGCTACTTCTGGACTTTTAGTGTACAATTACTAGTCTGTTTGTTCAATATTTTAAAAAGAACCATAACTAGTTTAAAATGAAGTCGAAAACGCCTTTCCCAGAATCTTGTGATTTCCGCGATTATGTTACTGGAGTAGTTGGATAGTAATTTACTGTTATTCTATGACTGAGGATATCGATAAAATAAACCACTCTGGGTGGGATAGCATGACCTCATCGGAAAGGAATAGTACCTGCAATGAAAAGGAGTATCCTGTAATCTAGTTATTTTGTGTGTTTCTGATTGCGTAGCTTCTTGTAGCAGTTGCACGTTATCTCACTGAACTTCATTCACCGAATATTCCTGAAAATATGGTTGAAACCTTTGCCTCGGGTGACGTAGCCTTTTGATGGTTTCTTTATGTTCAGATCCTTTGCGATATTTTTGCTGATTATATTGGTAGCGACCTGATCGATTCTTACCAGAGTGAGGCGAGTTTTCTGTAAATGAAACAGATAATGTGTAGAAGCGAATTCTGTCCAAGCAGACGAGAATTTGTCAGCATTCCGTACCGCTTGTGGGAAAATCCATATTCCCCCTTCCTGTATTGCTTCCAGCAAGGATTTCCGTGACGGAAACGTATGTGTGTGTGTGTGGTGTAAGTGTAGTATGAGCAAATTGAATTGATGTTGGTGATGTTCACGATTCGTGGAATGAGCTGCGGTCTTCCTTCCGTGCGTGAGGATCTGGAGGTCATGCTGAAGGACTACAAGCTGGGAAAGTATCCGAAGAGTTCTAGCGATCGCAAGCGCTGCGAGAAGATCCTGTCGAACTACCGCAATGGAGAGAGCGACAGGGCGAACTCCATCACCGAGTCTTCCACAGATTCGTCCACGGAGGAGGAGAAGAAGACGATGTTCACGAACCCTGTGGGAGCTGAATTCGATGCTCGTCCTGAGCCTGATGCTCGTCCCGAGCCTGATGCTCGTCCTGAACCAGATACCCGTCCCGAACAGATCGACAGTGGCTCTGAAGATAGTGTGGATCTGGAGAAGATGGGTCCTAGCAGCAATCCACTCACAGACACACGCATAATGACGTCCCAAGTCCCATCCAGAGACACGGATGTGGAGGACAAGCAGAAGGAAAGCGAACTTGGGCCGTTTGAACAGCCGAGGCAAGACGCGAGCTCTGGAGACAACCACAGCACCGCCGACTTGGAGGAAACGAAGCCTGTTCCCGTGGAGGCGGATAACAGTTCGATCGCGAGTCCTCAAGTACCAACAGTAGAGTTGGATCAGAACTTGGAGTCGAGTTCGGAATCCGAGCCTGCATCTGAGCCTCAGCCGGATGCTCTTCCTGTGCATGATGTGCCTCCTGAGTCTATCAATTCTGAATCTGAGCCTGAATCTGAGCCTGCATCTGTACCCGAACTCATGCCTGTACCTCAGCCTCAGCTGGATGCTCGTCCTGAGGATGATATGCGTCCTGAATCTGTACCCGAACCTCAGCCTCATCTGGATGCTCGTCCTGAGCCTGTATCTGAACCTCAGCCTCAGCCGGATGCTCGTTCTGAGGATGAGATGCGTCCTGAGCCTGTCCATTCTGAATCAGATATGCATCCTGAGCCTGGTTTCCAGCCTAACCCCATGTTTGAAGATGCTGAAGATGAATGCAACACCCTTCTGCTTAACTGGAGACCAGAGCAAGACTTTCTGCCTCTAGACTTTGATGAGCCTGATGTTATTACCAATGTGAATGATCCATTCGAAGAGTGGAGCGATCCAGAAACCATAACTGAAGAAGATAACTTAATAAGAATGTTCGAGATGCTCTGTCCATCTCAGCCAGTCGAGCCATTACCAATCCCCGAACCCGAACCCGAACCCGAATCAGTGTCAGAATCAGAATCAGAGCCTCGTCATAAACCCGAAGGACCTTGGCCTCAACCTCTGTCTTCATCTCTGCCTCCTGTGTCTCGACCTATCAATCTGTCTCCAGTAAAGATACCCAGTTTAGGATGTAAGTGTGTGTTTTGTGTGTTTACTGTAGCTCGTCCGGTCAAGGCCTACGTTGTGGTCATCCTTGTTTTGTTGATGCTATGCTGTGTTGCAGGTTTCGTTACATGCGGGGTCTGGATTGCCAAAATCAATTAACAATCTGTGTAGTGTGTTTGATATATTTTGTTAACAAACTCGTTATAGTTCAGTGATGGATTCATCCCACTCTATGAAGACATACTCGTTAACATTTGAAGCGCAACAGGACTGTTGAGACAGTTGGATAAACCTGGGAGAGCCCTCAACTACGCATTCTGCTACAATGATAGAACAGAGAGCTGAAGATTTCATAAACGAATTCCTCGAAGGTTCAAAGAACACTCGATACGTCTCTGCACTGGTTTGAAACAATCGACTATTCATAGGAACCATCAGAGGTGGCTGGAAGACACGCTGCGCCAAGATCCAAACTACATGCTGATCGCCTCTGCAAATCTACCTCCATACGGGCTGTTTGGGGGATTCATCACGCAAGAATTCTCCACATGGACCCAAAATCCATCTGTGTTGGAGTACACCTCCGACACCATAAGAGTATCGCTCGTGATCAGTGAGGAGTGGATCATACTACCACTGCAGGGAAACGAGTAGCAGCAACTGCTCTTACGGTCTAAGATCCGATATTGGACATTCTCCACATCATGAACCAGGTGAAAAGCCCCTATTTCAAAGCGATCGAAAAACCAAACAGGAGTCTTGAAGTGAATATCCAACAAAAGTGAGACGTTCCCAATTTGAAATGAAATCAGGTTCGTCTTGACTGTCCTGGATCTTCATGAAGTCAGATGCTATCAATTCGTCCAGCGTAATGCGTTTAGAAGCCTCGCAATCGAAGAAACGATAGATCAGCTGCTTCGCCTGTGCAGAGAGCTTTTCGAAGGCAGGATCGTCCTTCTTAAAAATCCCATTGTGAATGTTGGAAAGAATATTGGAGTTCTTATACGACCCGAAGGGAAAAGAGCGTGTGAGTCTACGTGTTGCAGAGGAGCAGAGAGGTACAGGATGTACAGCAAGACGCCCAACGACCAGTTGTTGTGCAGCAGATCCTCGGGCTGCGAAAGTATGTTCTCTCGACTGAGATACTCCATGTTTTCCACTAGGGAATTGAGCGGATTGACACTCTAGGTTGGAAAAAACAAACAGGACAACTGTAGGCACCTGGCTGCGTGGAACAAGGACGATGTCGTGAATCGAGTTGAAGTGTCGGAGCAGGATGTTCGACAACCGAATATCGCTCTGACTGATAGGAGTCGATCGATCTTGCAACAAAGGAAGCAGCTGCCTGAAGACAGTTCTCGCACCCTTTTCAGTTAAAGGACCGTTCTTGAGGAGATACGAGCAAAGTGAACCACCTGCAATATAATCCTAGAATAAATGGAATTCCAAATTTCGAACAGAAACAGAATAGTAATAGTCTTCATCCCTATGAACAAAGAACGAAGGAACGACACGATCCTTGCTGGAGCTCGGAGAAGGATTTATCTATTTGGCAAAGCAGGAAGAGTGGTACATGATTGTCAGTTTCC
This sequence comes from Blastocystis sp. subtype 6, assembly GCA_000963415.1. Taxonomy (NCBI): domain Eukaryota; class Bigyra; order Opalinata; family Blastocystidae; genus Blastocystis; species Blastocystis sp. subtype 6. The sequence continues at coordinate 7,828 of JZRM01000412.1, read as the reverse complement.
AACTTGGGCTTTCTGCTCAATACGACTCTTTTGTGATGCAACAAATCCACGCAATAACAGACACTTGAGCGAAAAATGTGAGAATCATTAGCCAGTGTAGAAGGAACAATTCCCATCTCTAAAACGAAAAAAAAGGCTTGGTTCCCAATCTTAATAATACGAGACTCGTTAAAACGTTCGGCGAAGATCCAAGAATTCACCCAGTTCCATCTAGGGAATAAAGGACAAAGAAGACAAACGAGGTCCGAAAAATCAGTTGATCCTTCCTTTTAAAAGACGTAACCTCCTTTAGAATTTCTTCAAAAAGGGACGAAAAATCCGATTGTGAGCAGTAGACTACACTCGACATCTTGTCAATGAGCTGTTCATGTGACTTCGATGTCTACCTCAGAGGAAAATGCAAATAATACTTCAGGACCGCACATCGTAGTGATTACATCATGAACATATAAAAACTCTCCACGTAAATAGACGATATGAAGCAATTTTTGGATGTCGGTAATAGATTGTGAATAAAAGCTGAACTGTTCATTCTACAGAGTAAAAAATGATAAATCCCTACATCCAATCGGAAAACTGTATAGTATCCATTTGAATCATGCAGCAGTAACAGATCATGTAGTTTCTTTATAGGGATCATAATTTCGTACCCATTCAAAACAAGTTGAAGTGAATTCTTTTTACAGTGGATAGTACAAGTACCTGCATATTCTGTTGTCTATTGGTCACAGACTGTATGAACTGATTACAGTCAGCGTTCCAGACACGGAAAACACAGTGGAAATATCATTATTCATAATTCTATAAATAGCTAAATTATATACCCCCTTATTATTATGAAATCGAACTATCATTAAATCCGCAGAGCATATTCACCTATTTAAGAGAAGTCACCAGCATCCAGGAGAAAATACAACTTCTGTCCTGGTTTCCAGTGAAGAATACAACAAATGCCATATAGTGACGATTACCGGAATTCCAGGATTCGATCATTTTCCTTTATCATCAAGGAATCCACTAGTAGAATCTGAAACTATTCTATTAGACCTTCCACGAGATGCCATCACACCGCAGTTATTCAAGGTCTCGCAGTTCGAATCGAAGAGACTACTAGTATGTGACGTATTTCAATGCTTTATTTTTAGTGCACGTTCAGGAAGTGCCTATTCTTCTCATAGCAAACGCCATTCTAGGCTGTAGAGTGTTGTTTTGTTCTATCACATCTAGATCGACAAACAGCCATCACCATCATCATCGGAGTTCATATTCAAGCGAGCACATCCGCCCTAGGAGAGAATATCACGGACATCGTCATCAACGGTAACTAGTGAAGGAAACCTATCATATGCAGATATCGTGCAAGGAGTCGCCATTACTATGAGAGTTCTCAAAGTCAAAAGCACAGTTACCAGCATTCGATGTCTCCCGAGAGTGACCGAGATGATTCTCACGGTCATTACATGGGCGAAAAAGGTGATATACTAAACGGGCATTGTAAAAAGTGGAGTTTGGGCGCAATGCTATAGATATGATCGTTCGTGAACTAGGAACAGGAACCTTTGCACGAGCTTTTGAAGTAGTAGATACTGATACAAATAAATCTTACGCAATAAAGGTGGTTCGTGCAATCCATCGGTGATTCTGACGATTCTGACTCATTTTCAGGTATTGTAAAAGTGCAAAAATCGAGGCAAAAATTGCCAAGGATATTACTGAACGTGATCCTGCTCATAATTCTCATTGTTATCATCTGTACAAAATAGTCCCTTTTTTGTTACTTTTTAGATATGATGAATTTGAGTTTAACGGTCATTATTGCATGGTAATGGATCTTCTTGGCGACTCTCTCTATGATGTACTCAAAGCAAATGATTATCATCCTTTTCCTATGACATATATTCGCCCTATTTTGCAGAATGTAAAAATAGTTCCTATTTTGACATCAGCTATTTGAATCACTTGCCTTTCTACATGGATTCGGTTTGACACACACAGACTTGAAACTAGAGAACCTTCTGTTCACTTCAATGAATCATGTGCAAGGTCTTTCTCTCCTTTTCCTCTCATTCCAGACGTTCCGAATCGTTTCAATACTGTCTTGAAGCTCCCTTCTTCTCCTGAGGTGACCGGTAATCCATGCAGTCGCCCTGAAATGTAGTGATTGACTATGGCAGCGCCACCTACTCGACAGAGCGACGCACGGGAACGATCAACACAAGGCAGTATCGTGCTCCAGAGGTGCTGCTGGGATTGGCATGGGACGAGGAGTCGGATGTGTGGGGAGCTGCGTGCATCGCAATGGAACTCTTCACCGGCGATCTGCTGTTTCAGACGGTTGGGAAGGAGGTGGGAAGTCACGTGTAGCATGATGATCTACTGCATTATGCACTCATCGAAAAGATTGTGGGAAAGTTCCCAGAAAAAATGCTTGCTGCCACCAGCTCCAGAAAACGGAGGTATTTTGATGATCAAGGAAAGTTCCTAATTGACGAGTTACACCATTCGGAGCAGAAGCATGTGAGAGAGCAGCTGTCGTTGCAGGTGAATGATAGGAGATAGGCTGAGAAGTAGGAGCTGGTGGGGAAGAAGTATCCACAGTTTTTAGATCTGATGACGTCATGTTTGGTGATTAGTCCACAGAGGCGTATTACCGCTGCTGAAGCTCTTCAACATCCTTTTTTCTCGGGAAAAGATTATTTGTGTTTGTTTCAATCATTTTTTGTGGTTGGCTAAAATGGGGGGAGTTTTGGATCTGGAAGTTCTAGCCATTTCTCTTGATGTGGTCAACACGTTCTTATACTGTTTGCGATCGTATGTTCAGCTAGTGGTGTACTATCCATAGGATCGGATCTGTTGTTACAAGGGTTAGAACTTGAGTATGATTCTACTTTCCATCTCCCCATGGTTTCGGCCGTATCGGCAATGTTAGTGCTTGTGATTTGATCGATATTTAGGATGTTGACAACGACGGTTACGATTACTTCTGGAGATATCTTGTTCTGTGTCAATAGTTTTCCATTTTGTGGAAGTTTATGCATAGATCACTATATTTCACCAACAAACAGAGAGGTTGATTTGTTTAAGAAGATTCAAGAGACAATCAAGTCTCAAGAGACTTCTACGCTGCGTCTGATTCATAGGAATGATATTGTGTATGCTTTTGACTGATGATCTGAGATAGTACTCCTAAGCAGCCTTTCTTCCAAATTACAGTTATTGACGATACAGTTCACTTTACTGTCGAAAAATCCCTTACAGGCGAGTGGAACGTAATTCAGACAGTCAACAAGTCTGAGTTTCCAGCGGCTTTAACGGGTAGAGTAAAGCGCCAATGTCTCGTTGGCAGCATTCTTTGTGGTGTCAATGAAGCAAACATGCTGACCGAGTCTTCCGAGGTAGTGAATGCCCTTTTGTCGAAGGTATATCAACTCTTTCGCTCTCGCTTAGTGCCGCCTGCCGATCGTTCTCCTCCTCGCTTCTCCCATCCAGGCACAGGTCATCACTCCCGCTCTCATTTCTGACTACATGAAGCCTTACGCAGAGGATCTGATCGCCCAGAAGCGAGACATCGAGCATCGTCGCGAGGCAAAAGACCCATTTTTTAAGCTTGTCAATCTGGAGTCATCTTCGCCATCAAATGCTTCGTCCGAAACTCCTCCTGTAGACTCGTCGAGCGAGTGGTATGTGGAGGAGATCGACGAGGGCGTTGATCACTACATGTTCCCCCGCACGATGGGATATCTGGTGTTGGAGAAGCAGTACAAAAAGTAGTCGTGTTCCTTGCCTTGCATCCAGTCGTCACTCGCTTCTTCTTCCGGCACGCGACGAGCGTTGGAAGGCCTTTCTCCAGCGCATCGGCGGCGTCGAGTCGCTCTCTTTCAAGCTCACGCGACAGAGCGGCAATCGCTGGAAGCTTCTCAACGTCACTCAGGAGGATCGAAATCGGCAGGAGCTGCGAGCCCTCATCCACGAAGGCGTATCTCCTCTCTTCTCTCGTGAGCAGTAGGTGCCCGAGCATCTGCGCGGCGACGTGTGGTACTACGTGAGTGGCGCGAACGAGATGGCGCAGGCGAGCGAGGTGTCCTACCAGGAGTTGTCGCAGCGAGAGGTGGAGGCGGGCGTGAAGCGAATGATCGCTCTGGACATCCCTCGCACCTTCGCGAACAACTCGCTATTCCACGGAGAGGAAGGGAGAGAGGCTCCGTACGCATCGATGCTTCGCTCGATTCTGTACGCAACGAGCCACGTTCGCACGGACATCAAGTACTGCCAGGGCCTGAATTACATCGCCGCACTGCTGCTGCTGGTGCAGCACGACGAGGAGAAGGCGTTCTGGACTCTGCAGGCCATCATGGAGCACCTGTTCCCGAAGGACTACTTCAACGAGCAGCTCACAGGCGCACGCGTGGATCAGAAGGTGCTGGAGATGCTGGTCGCCCAGCAGATCCCCGACTTGCAGCGACGATTGAAAGACGGGGGCTTTGAGCTGGTGGTGTTCACACTGCCCTGGTTCATTTGCCTCTTCATTAACACGCTCCCTTTCATCACGGTGATGCGGGTGTGGGACGTGATCATGTTCGAGGGAGATAAGGCACTGATTCGGATCGCTCTGGGATTGCTAGCGATCGGAGAGAAGGACTTGAGGAATTGCTCGGAGTTCTCGGAGTTCTCGACTACATTCAAGTAGGAGTGACGGAGAGAATCGAAGATAGGCAATTGGGAATGCTGCTGTTTGATGCAGATAATCTGCTGGATGTGGCTTATCAGAAGAAGATTGCTGAGGGTGCCAAGGAGAAGGTGGTTTTCTTTAGAAGAAAGGAGTTGGCCAAATGGAGGAAAGAAGTACGTGATTCCTTGTAACTAGTTTTTTTATTCTAGTTTGTTTTCTTGTTGTATACATTTCCCTCCAACTCTTTTTCTATCAATGGACTATCTTGAGACTGATTATTTTGGGTTCAAATCGACTCTACAACCTGAGCGGATTGTAGAGTTACTGGTGAGTGCCTATCAGAACTTACAAGGCAATGAGCAATTGATGACGACTGCCAATGATTTTGAACTCATAAATCAGATGACACAACTTGCGAGAGAGCAAAACACGCGATCCATATCTCCAGAAACAATGAAGGGAACTCAAGATGTGTTCAACACTCTCTCATCCCTTCAAATAGCTGTGCAACACACTGAAGAAGCAAGCCAGGAACTGCAATTTAGGAATTCAAGTCTGCAACAACAACTCGATCAAGTCAATCACAAGTTATCTGTTCTGCAACAGAGTATTGATTCATTATTCCTTACCAATAGAACTCACTGATGTTACCAAACAGAATTCTCTCTTGATGGAAAAGTTGAAAGAGATGGTTGACTGCAAAACATCTCTTATCCAATCTGAACAGCGAGTTCGAGTTCTCGAAGACCAGTAGTTACATTCCAAGATTTGAACAACAGAACTAAGAGTCAGCAACAGCACATCAGTGAACTGGAGGAAGCACTCGCTTCAGAACAACGATATATCGTGATTTCTTGTGAAAAGAATCATTGGTAGGAGTATTTTCAGCAAGAGTCGCAAATTGCTCTCCGTAGTTTCTCTTTCTATTATTCACCGATAGAAAGCGTCAAGGATGATGCGAAAAGCACACAGGAGCAAGCAATGGAGCTAATTAACCAACTACGTCAGCAACTAGTAGAAAAGGAAAAAAGCTGATAATGTTATGATAAAAAACACAATATAAAGAACCATTACGGTATACTTATGGGTTTTCGATCTTGGGTCCTTCCCAGAGACGATCTCCTACCATAGTAAACAAATATGCACAGAGTACGGTAATAATCTTCAATTAGAGACAACTCGTCATTTGCCTGCTCCACAAGCTCCTCTACTTGTCCACATCCAATGATCCTCTCAATCGTTTTCACCTACAGATTACTTGCCTCGAAATAACTCACATCCTCGTTTTCCTGAACAACGCGCTTTCGGTACTTGGTGAATGCTTCAACATTCTTCCGATACTCTGCATCTGCGGGAATCTTCTATTTCATTAGAAGCAGACAAGGTTCTGCGAACTTTCACATTCTCAAGAGTTTTGTCATAGAGCTCCACAAGAACTGCTCTTGCGTTTGGAATGACAGGAACGCCAACGAGTCCAGTCGTTCTTTTCACTGCAGCACAAAGAACCCTTGTAACAAACATTCTATACCAGGTTAGACTCAGGACCACAGAGAATAGGATTTTCCTACCTTTAATATCCAAATAACTTAGTTTCTGCAACAGTAATAGAGAAGCCAAAATTTCCCCCATTTTTGTACTGTATCAAAACAAACAGATACCCATATTCTATCGCTCTCTTAATTCTAACCGCTCGTAAACATCCCAAAAATGCTTCGCATCGTCGATCGTCTCCTGCGTTGGATTCTCCTCCAGATTGGCAATGTGTACATTAATCATCTACAACATCACCTCCACTCTCCGGCTACCTTCAGCGTTTCACAGATCGTCGTCACCAGTTCATAGCCTCCGCTGGACACCTCGCACCTCGCGCGATCCTCCAATCCCCTCTTCAGATTCCTCAAGTTTTCCAGCAATTCCTTCAAATGAAACTCCTCTTCAAAACACACCCGATTTGTGATTGTCGTCGCTTTGTTTTCGACCGTCTCCATCTGCATTCGCTCCCGCACCTCTCGGAAGTAGGGATGCTGCATGCACTCCTTCGGAGTGAGTCGTTTTTGGTGGTCGTAGATGAGGAGGTTGTCGAGGAGGTCGTACAGTTCGGTGCAGATGTGGCTCTGCTCGATGCCCGAGGCGAACTCGGACCAGTCGCGTCGTCTGCAGGTGCCGAGACTCGCCACGAGTTCCTTGTTGACCTTCAGGTTGTATTTGTGGATGTACTTGTGGAGCTCCGCGGTGCCGAGCACGTTGACGATCACTCGCAGCTGGTCGTCGTTTCCGTGGGCGCGAAAGAAGGGCAGGCGATTGAACACCATTCCGGCGACGATGCACCCGAAGGACCACATGTCGACGGAGTAGTTGTAGTACTACTGTTGAGTCGCACCACTGCGCAAACCTCGTCGTTGAGGAGCAGCTCAGGCCCCTTGTAGTTCCGAGTGCTCACTCGCACGTTGCTGGGAAGCGCTGGTGGTTAGACAAGGAAGCTGGAGTACTCGGGTTGTAGAACGAGGCCAGACCCCAGTCGATGATGTACACGTCCTTTGATTTGTAGTCATACAGCACGTTCCCCGGCTTCAGATCACGGTGCATTACACCCTTGCTGTGGGCATAGTCCAGACCGATCAAGATGCGGTAGAAGTAGTATCGCATCTCGTAGTCGCTGAGAGTCGTCCAGTATTTCTAAGATGAAGCATTTCAACAAAGAGGAACGCGATAGGGAAGTGATTCGACCCATTTCGTCACAAGTATTGGAGTATCTTCGTAGGGGTTTTGGAGTTTATCTAATAAGGGCAAAATAGAAGGTCCACCATTCAAAGTATCCATTATCTTTATTTCTCTACGCTTATTAGAAGAATCTTATTGTAGTCCATACCTCTTCATTTTTTGTCGATTCAGGGGCTTTAATAGCTTGATACTAACATATTCTCCCGTTTTCTTGTCATACGCTTTGAAAACCTCACTAAACTTCCCACGTCCGACAGAGGTGATTAACTCATAGCGATCTTGAGACCTAACACGATGATTACCACTATGAGGGATATTACCCATATTCGTATTCGTAATGGGCGTAGTCGCTGTAGTCTGCAGGCTGCGATGTCACAGCATCTGCATACTCCCTTGCCACGTTCATCTCAGAATTGTTTTAACAAACAGAGAACTAAA
>JZRM01000411.1:0-51823 GCA_000963415.1 Blastocystis sp. subtype 6 | reverse complement strand
AAGTAACCTTGAATGCTGCTGCTAATACCGCAGATGCCCGTACCGCTAAAGTAACCCTGACTATGGGTGAAAAAATTGCTGAGATTACGGTGAATCAGGCTGCTCCATTCAAAGCTGACTACAACAGTTACATCGGCACCTGGAAAGTAAAAGGTACGACTGACGACGGAAGAGTGGAATACAATAATGTAATCATTACTGCAAAAGAAAATGGGAAAAGTTACAATGTTGCCGGTTGGACTCATAATGCAGCAGCTGCACAGCAGTTTCCTCTTACAATGCATTATCAAAGCGACGGTTCGGTCGTGATTAAAGGACACCAAGAATTACTCTCAGAAGGAGAGGGCACAGAGATGAAGGTACTGGTTGTCGCAGGTGTTTTCCCCTATAATAACGGCTATTCTTTGTTGAGAAACGGAGAAATTGGTGGAGGTGAAACAGAGGGACATGATGTATTTATGGGAAAATACGATGGGAACGAATTGAAAATGATTGGGCAGGACGCTAAAACAAGTGTCGGCACATTTAAATTTGGTGCTCTGAAATATTATATGTATCAATATAATTCGGAGAAAAAAGAATTCGGCTTCTATTATTTAACGGATGACAATGATGGTTATGCATGGGATCCGGTAATGACAAAAGTAAGTAATAATACTTCATCTGTTAATTCCATTTCAGACGCATTCCCTTCCGTTGAAAAATTGGCTAATCCTCTCCCTGCTTCCCTTTCTGCTCAATAATTTTTTAACCAAAAGTTGTTATAAAAATAAACTAAAATAAAAACGAGGTCTCTTTCGACCTCGTTTTTATTTCGTTTGTACATTCTTTTAAAAAGAAGAAAAAAACAAACATCCCTATAGAGCTTTAAAGATTCGATTCGGGAACACAAAATAAAGATAACCTAAAATTTTCTTTGTAGTAATAAGCTTTTCATCCAAAAGACTGCAGCCAAACATTATCTGTAATGCTGAATGCTCCTTTGAATGCTCCTTTGTATCTTTTCAGCAAACAAAAAAGTAGATTTGATTAATATCTCCCTTCTCCAGCCGTTTGTGTTTTTCAGTCAGGTGCTCCATTCGCTGCCTCTTCAAACGTTTTTCCCAAGCAGCTGTGTTTGAAACCATAACCTTTTTTCAGGAAAGAGATAGGGCAGAGAACGATCTAAGAAAAAATAAAGAATACATTCTGCTAAGTTTTATTGACTATAAACAGCATAAAAAAAGCTGCCTCGTGCGAGACAGCCTTTATAGACAGGTATAACTATTATTTCATAGCTGCTTTTATCTGTGAATACAATTCTTTTACATCGGGATTTTCCGGAGCTAAAGTTTTTGCCTGTTCTACATAACCTAAAGCTTTTCCAAAATCGCTTGTAGCTTTCTCTTTTTCTGCAGCATATTTTTCTTTATCTGTGTTGGCAAAAGAAGTCGCTTTCTGCAAAATGCTGGCACCGTTGTTAAAATACAGAGAACCCAAAGCCATATAAGCCTTTATTTTCAAATCTTTATTGGAAAGAGTCGTAATTTTTGTATAGTTTTCTGCAGCTGCGGTTAAATTATTCGCCTTTTGTGCTTCTACTCCTTTTTTCAGGAAGTAAGTCCCATACATATTTTCTAATTTTACATTTCCCGGTACGGCTTTCAGCCCTTCTTCCAAAGTAGTAACCATCTCTCCTTCTTTTTTCAAATCTTCTTCTGCCTGTGCTTTTCCTAAATAAGAACTTCCTATTTTATAATTGTTCTTTATCGCCATTTCAAAATATTTTTCTGCTGCAGCATAATTTTTTGATTTGGTAGCAGCTACGGCCGTATTATAAATATAAGCCTTATCTGCATAATTGACAGCTTTCAGGTATTTTTCAAAATTAGCGAAAGCTTCCGTATAATTTTTAGCTTTCCATGCAACATTACCGGCATTTTTCTCCGCTGCCCCCGGATCTTGTGCAAATAAACTTCCCGTCAATAAACTTACCAAAATCAATAACACTGTTTTTCTCATAGCTTTTCTTACTTTTATTTATGTGACATAATTGTTTTTTCTTTGGGCAACTAAGATAATAATGTCTCCTAAAACTTCAAAACAGAATTAGTCATTTTTAACACAAAATTAGTTATAAATGCTCACAAAATCTGACTTTTTCTATTTTCACTCTCCCATTCTCCCTGTTTATTTTTCCTTATCTACTAATTGCAATATCTTTAACAGTCCTTGTTCGTCTTCTTCGTCAAAAGCCCCGAGTTGATCACTGTCAATATCCAGACACCCGTATATTTGTCCTTTTTCATCTCTTAAAGGAAGGACAATCTCACTTTTTGTGGCCGGATTACAAGCGATATGACCTGAAAATTCTGCTACATTCTTCACAATAACTGTTTTTCCCGAATCGACCGCTGCCCAACACACACCTGTATGTTGACGTAATTTCTGGCAAGCAACGGGTCCCTGATAGGAACGGACAATCAATTCTCCTTCTACCAAAACATAAACTCCGGTCCAAAAAAACAGTTGCATCTTATGATGTAAAACAGCCTCTATCGTTGCTAAACGCGCCCAACGATCCGGGGTAGTCACTACATAATGACTGATTTGCTCATAAAGCCGTTCGTATTTTTCCAATTTTTTCGACATCCTGCTGAATTTTATTGATTCAAAACATCTATATGTTGCAATATATCCACCAAATGTCTCCACCACATTTCAACCGTCTTTGTATTTACTTTTTCATCCGGAGAATGTACCCCTCTCAAGGTAGGCCCAAAAGAAATCATATCCATATCCGGATATTTCTCTAAAAATAAACCGCATTCCAGTCCTGCATGTATAGAACGGACAATCGGTTTTTTCCCGAACAAACGCTCATAGGAAGCCACCGCAACTCTTAATACCGCCGAATCCGGATTTGGAGCCCAACCGGGATACCCTTCCCCATGCGTAACTTTCGCTTGAGCCAAACGGAATACGGCAGCCATCATATGAGCAACATTCAGTTTTTCAGAATTTATATCGCTTCGTTGGGAACTAGTTATCCATATTTTCCGCTTGTCCTCCATTTTCAGAGCAGCCAGATTCGTAGAAGTTTCTACCATACCCGGCATCCGGTAACTCATCGCAAAAACACCATGCGGGCAGGCATACAAAGCATTTAATAATCGACAGGTACAATCGGCTGTCAAGACGTCCTCCGGTAAATTTACCGATTCCATTTCCATTTTCAATCCCGGTTCAGTCACTCCCCACACAGATTCCATCTCAGCCTGATATAAATTGAATTCCACTCTTACCTGTTCTTTGTATTTTTCATCAAAAACAATCGAAGCAAAAGCTTCCCGGGCAATGGCATTTCTCAAATTCCCACCCGTAAATTCTGCTACCCGGATCGGATATTTTTCATTTAAATCCCATAAAAAACGATTCAGTATTTTAATCGCATTTCCTCTTCCTTTATTAATATCATCTCCCGAATGTCCTCCTCTTAACCCCTTCACCGTAATCTTTACAGCAAAAGTCCCCGTTCCGGGCTCTTCCATCTCTATAGGCATTTCCACCACTGTATCCATACCACCGGCACAACCAATAAAGAGTTCGCCTTCATCTTCCGAATCCAAATTCAATAAAATCCTCCCTTTAAAAAAACCGGGCTTCAAAGCAAATGCTCCGGTTAAGCCACATTCTTCATTTACCGTAAAAAGACATTCCAACGGACCGTGTTTGATATCTTCCGAAGCCAAAAGAGCCAGCTGAGCCGCCATACCTATTCCGTCATCTGCGCCTAAAGTAGTACCCTTCGCTTTTACCCATTCCCCCTCTCTATAAGGTATAATCGGGTCCTTCTCAAAATCATGCACAGTACCCGCATTTTTCTCACATACCATATCCATATGGGCTTGCAAAACAACCGTAGGAGTTTTTTCCATACCCGCAGAAGCAGGCTTACTGATCAATACATTACCCGCTTCGTCCTGTTTTGCAGGGAAACCCCGTTTTTCTGCAAACGCCATCAAATAAGCAGCCATTTTCTCTTCCCGGGTAGAAGGCCTCGGAATACGGCAGATCTCTTCAAAATAATGCCATAATGCCTCCGGCTGTAATCCTTTTAATTCCATCCTAATATTAATTTTTATAATTTTATTCCTTATTTCATCATATCCGTTAATTTCCTCATCACCCACATACAAGATTTAATCTCCGAAGGGGTTAAGGTGAAAGTTAAATCCGTATGAACCTGCTCTTCAATTTGAAGAAGCGCCTTTTGAACCTGCATCCCCTTCTCTGTCAAAATAACAAAATTATTTCTTCGGTCTTCCTGACTCATCGTACGCTGCACAAATCCCCTCTTCGTCAAAGTATTTAATAATTTCGTTACATTGTATTTATCTTTTTGTAATTTCCGCGAAATGGCCTGCTGATTTATATGATCCCCTTCCCATAATACTTGAAGCAATTCGAATTGTTCGCGACTAAGATCATATCCCGCTTGTTGAAAAGCCCTGTTTAACGTTTTGGTATACCCTCTTTCGGCTTTACTTAGATAAACTACTAATTCCCGGATATCGTTCATAGCGATGTTGCATTTTATACTATTTGCAAACTTAAGGAATATTTTAACATCTTATTAAAAAGAGAGAATTATTTTATAATTTTTTACCTCAAATTTCTATGCCTTTCTTGCATTTTGTTGTATCTAAATTAATTTTTAATAATTTAATTTATACAAGAACAAAATATATAAATTTATTTTACTTTTTGATAATTATTTTTTATTATTGTCCATTATGTTGTATGTGGATAACAAAAGCGTATCAAAATTATTTATTAGCTCGCTAACCTCTCTGTTATGGAAAAACAATTGGATATCATCGCTCGCACGATTGAAGAGCACTGTCAAAAAGAAAACGGGAATTACAGCCTTTTAACGGGTAATATGGGGGAGATTCTCTTTCTTTATTATTATTCTCTCAGGAATAAAAGCTATAAAGAAAAAGCGGAAATACTACTGGACCAATTGACGGAAAGTCTCTCGACTTCCTCTTATTACCAATTTTCTTATTGTAACGGCTTGGCAGGCTTTGGCATCGGAATGCATTTGTTGGCAGAGGGCGGGTTTATCGAAGATTCGCCGGATATGCTGGATGACATAGATATCGTATTAAATCATTACCTGGAACAGGAAATTCAATTAAAACATTTTGATTTTCTACACGGAGTAATCGGAATGGGATTTTATTTTTTAAAACATTACAAGTATAAACCCGCAGCATCTCTGTTACAACTTCAAAAAATCGTCAAGTACCTGGAGCAAACCGCTATTTCAACCCCTCAGGAGGATACGTTGAAATGGGAAATTGTCAATTGGCATTTGCCCCATCAAGCCCATACAAAATACAATATTTCACTTTCTCACGGAATGTCAAGTATTGCCATTTTTCTCTCCCGTCTTTTGCAACTGGACATCAACCCGGAAGGAAAGGTTCGTAAATTACTGGAAGGTACTCTTCACTATATTCTCCGGCAAAGAATAGATGAAAAAATATATGATTGTTATTTTCCCTCCACTTCACTAGAAAATCCGGGACCAGTAAATAAAAGTCGCCTGGCCTGGTGTTATGGGGATTTAGGGATTGGCATTGCTTTATGGCATGCCGGAAAAGCTTTGGGTAGAAAGGAATTAACCGATTATGCAATAGAAATTTTTGAATTTTCTGCTACCCGAAAAGACCTTAAATCCAATTATGTCTGGGATGCAGGCTTATGTCACGGCTCCGCCGGAATTACACAGGTCTTTTTCCGGATGTGGCAGGAAACGCGTCTTTCGTCTCTTCAATCCGCCTATGAATACTGGAAAAAACAGACCTCTCTTTTTGCTAACCGGCCGGAAGGACCCGCGGGTTACCAATCTTACGATCCCACCCAACAAAGCTGGGAAACAAAATATTATATATTGGAAGGGGTAGCTGGTATCGGTTTGACTCTACTATCCCCCCTCCACAGTGCATGGGATGAAATTTTATTGCTAAATTTCAATTAAATGCACATAAGTAATATCGGACATGAAACGAATTTAAATATATCCTATGTATCAAGCCTTCGATCAAATCGTATTCCGCTTCCCTCACTATCCCCTGGAAGTCATCAAAAAAGCTTTATCACAAAAAGAATATTTTCAGGAAATGATACGTTCAGATTTTTTTGAAGAAGCCATCTATTTTGCTTCTCCAGATCTTTACGAAGAATTACAAAAATATAAAGCCGGAAAAATAAAAGAAAAAGATTATATCCGCGTAGAAAACGCCCTGTTCAAATATTTGGCCAGAATGTCCAGCCGATGTACCCCGTTCGGGTTGTTTTCTTCCTGTGCAACAGGGGAAAAGGGAGATCTGTCAGAAGTCCTCCTGACTCATCAGGTAAATATCCACGTACGTTTTGATATGTTATACCTCTGTAACTTATCTCAGGAATTGGGAAAATTACCGGAAGTAAGAAAAATAGTAAAATATTATACCAATACTACCCTCTATACACAAGCCACAAAAATTCGTTATATCGAATACCGCTTTGATACAGAAAAAAGAATATATCAGTTGGTAGAAGTCAGCAACACTCCTTATTTACGGGATATCATCAAAATTGCCCGGAAAGGATGTACTTTTGCCGAATTGATCAAGTTTCTGACAGCTACAGGAGAAGTAAGTGAAGAAATAGCCCGTTCTTACATCGATACCATTATAGACAATCAATTGCTTGTGAGTGAAATTGATCCCATAATCACAGGATCCGATTTTTTTGAACACATTTTAAAAGTTATTGAAAGACTGGACACAAATTCGGAATATTATCAAAAATTATCCCGTATCAATCGTTTACTGCAGAAATTACCTTTTGCTGTCCCCTCGGAAGTCATTGCCTTATGCAATCAAATAGAGGAAGAAGTCAAACAACTGCATATTCCTTTTCAAAAAAAATTTCTCCTTCAGGTGGATACCATCAGGAAACTGGAAAAAGCTACTTTAGACAACACTCTTTTAACCACGCTACAGGATAGCATGGAATTTCTCAACAAAATTACTCCACGCTATACAAACAACACGCTTACTAATTTTATAAAATGTTTTAGCGAAAGATATGAAGAACAGGAAATCCCTTTGTTGGAAGCTTTGGATCCGGAGAGGGGTATTGGCTATCCGGCACACGAAATAAACGATCTGCATCCTTTACTCGGCGGATTGATAATCCCCGGACGCGTGGACCCTAATGCTTCTCTGCAAACGAATCTTTTCCCGATTCACCAAATTCTCTTAAAAAAGTTAGTGACGTTCAATCCCCAGACGGATCAGGAAATCCTGCTTTCCGATGAAGATGTCAAAAATTTACAACCGAATTGGGAAGATTTACCCGCTACGATGTTTACCAAATTTCAGATCTTGAATTTTTCAGAGAATCCCCGGGATTATACCTTGGTTGTAAACAATTTTAACGGAAGTAGTGCAGCAAATTTATTAGGACGCTTTGTTTATTGTGATCCCTCTATTCAGAAATTAGTAGAAAATATTGCCCGGAAAGAACAGGAGATTTATAAAGATCAGGTGGTAGCGGAAATTTCCCATATCCCGGATTCCAGAGTAGGAAATGTATTAGCTCGTCCGAATTTCCGGGAATATGAAATTTTATATCTGGCGAATTCTACGCTGGAACGGAAGCGAATCCTCTACCCGGCTGATTTATTCTTGTCCGTTCGGAACAACCGTCTGCTTTTACGTTCTCAACGATTGAATAAATATATTATTCCACGCCTCTCCACTGCTCATAATTATAGAAATAATCCCACTCCTGTATACCGTTTTTTATGCGATTTGCAAAGCCAGGGAGTAAGGGCTTCTCTTCTGTTTAGCTGGGGAAGTATCGAACAACAACTAGAGTATTTACCCCGGGTAAGGTATAAAAATATCATTCTGTCGGAAGCCAATTGGAAAATTTCCGTTAAAAGTCTGGAAAACCTGATAAAAGAAACGGATTCAAAAAAATTAATGGAAGAAGTGAGAAACTGGCAAACCCAGTTGAAATTACCCCGTTTTGTTTTCCTGGCCGATGGAGACAATAAACTCCTGATTGACCTAGAAAGCAGGGAAAGCATACGGGTTTTCCTGAATATGCTAAGTAACCGGAGACAAATTACGCTGGAAGAAGCATTATGTGATCATTACGCTCTGACAAAGGACACCGAAGGCTTTTCCTATATGCATGAATGTATTGTTTCTTTCTACAAATCTTAAAATGCTACCCCATGAAATCCACCTCAAAAAGAACCTTTTACCCGGGAGATGAATGGTTATACTTCAAATTATATACCGGTATCAAAACGGCCGACGATATCTTGATTCGTTCTGTGTTTCCGGTCGTGAAAAAACTGATGCGGGAAGAAATTATTACAAAATTCTTTTTTCTCCGTTATTCCGATCCGGATTTTCACATTCGTTTCCGGGTGTTAGTAAAAAATCCTAAAGATTTAGGCTATATTTTGTATACCGTAAATCAGAAATTACAAAGAGCATGCAAAAACGCACAAATATACCGGATTCAAGTGGATACCTATAACCGGGAATTAGAACGTTACGGGAAGGATCATATCGAATTTTCGGAAAGTATTTTCTCTGCCGATAGCGAATGTGTATTATCTATACTTAAAATTCTCTGTAAAAAAGATGAAAATTACAGGTGGATGGTCGCTCTCAAAATGATCGATTGTCTTTTCAATGATTTTGGTCTCTCTTTAACAGAAAAAGCTTCCTATATAGAAAAAATGAGTCTTGGCTTTAAACAGGAATATGGATTCGATATTCACAATATCAAACTCTTAAACAAAATATACCGGCAGCAAAAACCCAACGTAAATTTGATCTTGAATAATTTACAAAAAGCGCCCGAAGAAATCAGGCGCAGCTATCCTTTTTTGCAAAAGCGTTCCCATAAACTGAAAGAACTAATAGAGGCAGAACAAGCAGTGCCTTTAAACAATCTCTCTTCTTATATACACATGATGATGAACAGGTTATTCCCCTCTAAAAACAGAATTTACGAATTGGTTATTTACGATTTCTTATTTGAATATTACAGAAGCGAATTAGCCCGAGAACGACACCAAAAACATTGAGATACGCCCCTTCTTTTCTGAAACGGTAACGGATGCTTCTTGGCCCTACAAAACATACAACCTTTCCCTGAAAAAATGTTTCAGGCCTCCCCGAAAGTTTCGAAAGACTGCCGGGGAGCCGTTCAGCTAAGCTGTAATAATCCCTTCTTTCGGACCATTTCTATAAAAACCGGATCTTCCTCCGGTAAAGAATACGGCTTTTCATTTACTTTTACGACGGCTTCTTCTAAATTCAGGGTAATCTGATCTCCTACCCGATATGCTTCCAGTATTTGAGGAGCGATAATGATCCATAAACCACAATTGACAGCCATCCGGTAAAAACTTCGGTCGACCGATTTTACAATTACGGCAGCGATTCCGGATTCCACTAAACCTATTGCAGCATGTTTTATCAATCTTCCTCTTCCGAAATCCTCGCCGGCTAAAATAATATCTCCGGCTTGTACCCTGCTGGCAAAGGTTCCATCCAAACCTGCGAGAAGATAAGGTCTCATCGCTTCGGCACATTCTATCGGTATTTTATACGTCCTTTTTTCCGGAAACAATTGCTCTGCAGCAATATGGTCAATATCGGCATAATTCCATATATTCCTGTTTTTCCGGTCCTCTCCTGTCCCTATAGTAATGGCTTCTATAGGAACAGTCCAATACTCAAATACGTTCTCCGGATAGGCTATCTCTACATCCAATTTTCCCCGTAAAGCCGTCATAGCTACGGTAGCTGGAGAAGCGATGTATTTTTCCACTCCCACATCTGTCATATGGCGCATAGAATGGCTATTGGTCGTGGAAATAAAACGTTTTGTCTCCGCCCCTAACATATGACTACTTCCTAAACAAGGTCCGCAACTCGACCCTAAAACGGATGCCCCAGCCTTCACTATAGCATCGATCAACCCCTCCTTTATAGCTTGTATATATATCTCCCGGGAAGCCGGAACAACCGATAGTTGAAAACCCGGAGCCAGACGTTTCCCTCTCAAAAGGCGGGCCACCACTCTCAAATCTTCAATACGCCCGGACGAACAGGCTCCTATCAATCCTTCCTGAATAGTAATTTCACCCACTTCTCCTACTCCTTTTATCTCATTTTCAGGAAAAGGAGTCATCACCAAAGGAAATACTTTTTCCAAATTGATATGTAATTCTTTTTTATAACAGGCATTTTCATCCGCCCAAACCCCCAGGACAGCATAGTCTCCCAAATAATCTGCCAATAAGTCATCCGGAGGAAAAACCGAATTCTTCACCCCCATTTCTGCCGAAACATTTGCAATCGTCATCCGGTCAGCAATGCTGAGGAAATTCACGCCTTCACCGTGATACTCTATCGACTGGTAATTTACATTTTCCTCTTTCAACATTCCCATTACCCACAAAGCCAGATCCTTTGCATACACTCCCGGACGAAGCTTCCCGCTAAGCGTAATTTTAACGGTTTCCGGTACCCGAAACCACATTTTCCCCTTTTTCCATAAAAAAGCCGTCTCCGTTTTATTCAAACCTACGGCAAAACAATTAAAAGCACCCGCGGTACAGGTATGACTATCACTTCCCACCACGATTAATCCCTGTCGTATAAATCCGGCCAAAACCTGATGACAAATGCCTTTATCACAATCAAAAAAATGCTTTACCTGTTGCTCCTCCATAAAATCGTGTATGGAATTGTAATCCCGCATCAATTCATCGGTAGTACCCGTCATCTTCCGGTCTAAAACAACCACCAAACGTTCCGGATACAACACTTCCCGTCCCTGCATTTTTTCAAAAAGCTTTCTAATACGGGCCGAATTGTCATGACTTAATACAATATCCGGCTCTCTATACACGATAGACCCTGCGGGAGCATTCAATATTTTCTCAACGAATGTGCTTTTCCTTTTGCTTCTTTCCATTCTGATTTAATTTACCGGGCTTTGTTCCGGAATCATTTTATCGGTAAACAAAATCCCTTTTAAATGATCCGTCTCATGTTGAAAGATGACAGCCGTAAATCCGCTTACGGTATCCTGTCTTTCCAGCCCTGACATTTCCTCCAAATAGTTTATAACGATAGTCTCCGAACGACTGACATTTCCCTCGGTATCGGGAATAGACAAACAACCTTCCCGCCCCGTGATGCGCGCGGGAGAATAATATACAATCTCCGGATTGATATAAGCCTCAAAAGGTTCTCCCGCTTTATCAAAACGCTGTACAAGGATCAAACACCTGCTTATCCCCACCTGGGGAGCCGCTATTCCAACCCCTGGATTACTACTATCCTGTACTGTCGCCAACAAACCTTTTTTTAAAATAGAATAATAGGGAGAATTCAATTCCGTATCTGTTAATTTCAGAGCCTCCTGCCGTAAAAAAAGCGAATCTTCCTGCCGGTCTACCGTGCAAATACGCATAATTTGTCCCTTTTGGGATAAAATGCGTTCTTTCTCCTGAGCAGAAAAACCCGGCTTTTTACAATTCAGACAGAGTAAAACGAGTACAATTACTCCTCCCCATTTTATTCCTTTATTCATGGGCCATCGTTTTATTTTGCAAAATATTCCTCACTTCCTTTACTTTATCCTCGTCACAGTATGTAATCTGATATTCTGAAATCCCTGGTATTCCTCCCATAAATATTGCCGGATTACGGTATTGCATATCGCTTTCCCTTCCATTTTTCGCCGACAGGTGGACAGCATCAACGCCCGTCTCTGCTATCTTTAAAACGTTCCCGGCATTTACCCCGCTTCCGGCCATAATTTGTATACGCCCTCCGGCTTGTTTTACCATTTTCTTCACCCCATCTATACCTTCTTCGACTGTATTCCTAAAACCGGAAGTCAATATACGGAAACATCCCGCTTGAATGACAGCTTCCAAAGCTTTCTCCGGATCCTTTACCATATCAAAAGCCCGATGAAACGTCACCTTTAACGGTGCAGCCAAGCGTACTAATTCCCTCGTACGCTCGATATCAATACTTCCATCCCGTTTTAAAATCCCCAGCACCACTCCTTCTACTCCCAACGTTTTTACCGATAAAATATCTTCCCTCATCTGTTCAAATTCTATGTCGGAATACAGGAAATCCCCTCCCCGTGGACGAATCATAATATAAAGCTGAACGCCGGCCGTTAACTTCCGAGCCAATTTTACCATTCCCAAGGAAGGAGTCGTACCTCCCTCGTAAATACCGGCACACAGTTCTATCCGAGTCGCTCCGGCCTTTTTCGCCGCCAAACAAGATTCTAAAGAATAAGCACAAATTTCCAGTTCACACTTCATATTTACGGTATTAGTATACAATACAACTCATCTACCCCAACTATTCCCAGCCTTCCAGAGTCCCAGCAACAGGCTTTATCTCAGCATTGAAAACTGTCTCGAATTGTTTCAAAACCTCTCTCTTCACTTCCTCCAGGTCTACAGGCTTTCCACCTCTTTCTTTTTCTATAGAAGTCACCCCTTTATCGACAAATCCACAAGGGTGAATATAATTAAAATAATTCAAATTTGTATTTACATTCAAGGCAAATCCATGCATACTGATATAACGGGAACATTTGACTCCGATAGCACATATTTTTCGTTCCGCCGTCGTCCCTACCCCCAGCCATACCCCCGTAGCTCCTCCTACCCGTTTCCCCTCAAATCCGTATTTGTCCACAGTACGTATAACCACTTCCTCCAACCGATAGACATACTCTTTTACCCCCAACTCAAAATTTTCCAGATCGATAATAGGGTAAACGACCAATTGGCCTGGTCCGTGAAAAGTAATATCTCCTCCCCTGTCAACCTTTATAAACTCAGCCTGCTGAGCGCGTAACTGTATGGTATCCATTAACATATTGGATTCATGACCACTTTTCCCCAACGTATAAACAGGTCTGTGCTCCGTAAATAAGAGATAATTAGGCGTTCCCTTTTTTTCTATTTTCTTCTGTTTTACTTTTTCCAGTAATTTTTCCTGAAGTTCCCACACTTGCCGATAAGAACTTAAACCTAAATCCTTGTATTGTATCTCTCTTCGATTTTTCACTTTAGTTTCCATTCCTTCCTCAATAAAACACTTCGACAGATTTTTGTCAGGAATCCTCTTTATTCCGCTTGTTTTACATGTTTTTCTGCATGATAACTGGATCTTACCAAAGGTCCGCTCTCCACATGTGTAAAACCTTTTTGCATCCCTATGCGGCGGTATGCTTCAAAAATTTCCGGAGTGATGTATTCTTTTACTTCCACATTGGCAGCAGTCGGTTGCAAATATTGGCCAATAGTCATGACAGCACAGCCGGCAGCACGCAAATCGTCCATCGTTTCCAGAATTTCTTCCCGCGTTTCCCCCAAACCAAGCATAATGCCGGATTTGGCCACAATTCCCGACGCTGCAACCTGATGCACTACGCCTAAAGACATGTCGTAAGTTGCCCTGCTGCGTATCTCTTTTGTCAAACGCCTTACCGTCTCCAAATTATGCGAAATCACTTCTGGTTTTGCCTCAATAATTTGTCCGATCAACTCCGATCTTCCCTGAAAATCCGGAATCAATACTTCCATTGTCACCGAAGGATTCATTTCCTTAACAGCCCGTATCACCTTTACCCAATGGGTTGCCCCTAAGTCTTCCAAATCATCCCGGTCCACAGAAGTAATGACAGCATGTTTCAAATGCAACAATTTCACAGAACTTGCAATGTGATGAGGTTCCTCCGGATCTAAAGGGAGAGGCCTCCCTGTCGTCACATTACAAAACCGGCAGTTTCGCGTACAAATGTTACCGCCTATCATAAAAGTCGCAGTTCCACATCCCCAGCATTCTCCCTGATTCGGACACATACCACTCGTGCATATCGTATGCAAATGATGTTCCCGTACTATATTTAACACTTCTACCGATAATTGTCCTTTCGGTAACTTTATCTTTAACCATTCCGGTTTTCTTCGACTATTACACCCCATATCTTTAAATTATCTATTTTTTCATTTCTCTTCCCGACAAACAACATTTCCTTTCAGAGGATCAGAAACATATTTTTATAAACCTCCCGGGAAAGAACCATATTTTACACAAAAATAAAAAGAAACCCTTAAGAAAAGAAAAAAGGAGGCATCTTTTCACAGATACCTCCACTGACTAACCCTTAAATCCAAAATTAATAAAATTTCCCGTTTTATTATTACTTAGCTGTTTCCCTTTTTCAAGGGCTTTCAATACTAAGATGAAAAATAATGCAAATAGTTGCGTCGGGAAAGAAAAAAAATTATTTTTTTTCAAAATATCTGCAATAATCACGAATTCCGCAGGATTCGCATTTCGGACGACGTGCCGTACAAGTATATCTGCCGTGCAATATCAACCAATGATGAGCGGTAGACAAAATTTCAGACGGTATATTTTTTACCAATTGTTTTTCTGTTTCCAAAGGCGTTGTGGCGTTGGTCACCAAACCTATCCGGTCTGCTACCCGGAATACATGCGTATCTACAGGCATAGCCGGCCGGTGAAAAGCTACAGCTTCTATTACATTAGCCGTTTTTCTACCGACTCCCGGAAGTGTTTGTAATAATTCCATATCATCCGGTACCTTCCCATCAAAATCACTCACTAATTTCTTAGCCATCGCAGAGAGATGCTTGGCTTTATTATTGGGATAAGAAATCGATTTAATCAGTTCGTAGATTTCCCCAACCTCCGCTTTTGCCATAGCTTCTGCCGTTGGGAAACGCTCAAAAAGAGCAGGCGTGGTCATATTTACCCGTTTATCCGTACACTGAGCGGATAAAATTACGGCGACTAACAATTCAAAAGGATTCTGGTATTTTAATTCGCTTTCAGCAACCGGCATATTTTCACTAAACCAATTTATAAATCCCTCATATCTTTCTTTCGTTGTCATATTCTCATGTTTTATTAAAAGTCCGTATTTTACCTTTCCCTCCGCCTTTACAGATGTTTTATTTTCTTTTCCCCCCATTCGTTTCTTTTTCAGACGCCTTTCCGCCATCTTATAGGACACTTTTAAAGAAACTTTCACAAAAATAGAATTTATTACTCAATATTCTTGAAAAGAAATCCCTATTTTTGTCCGAAAAGAGTTCTAAAATAGAAAACGCTTGTAAAGCCAGATTAAAAGATGAAAGGCAGACCTTTAAACTAAAAACGTTCGGAAAGTCATAAGCAAATTTTCAAAAAAAGACCGTTGGCTGGCGGAATGCTTTGGCAAACGCTTCGGTTCCATTTTACAAAACTCTTGAAAGATACAATTAATCATCAACGTTTACGGATAAATAAAAGGAAAGTGATGGGAGATTTTAAATCAAAATACAGTACGATAATCCAAGAAAAATTCGATACTCTTCAAAAGTCTTGCCGGAATTTATTATCAGAGGAAGATATCCGGTTGGTAGAAAAAGCATTCGAACTTGCTGCTCCTGTTCCACCCAAAGAAGTTCAGAAAGTTATGCCAGAATTTTCCCTATACGAGGAAGAAAAGGAAATTCTGAAAATTTTGGATATAGCTTTGATTATTACTACGGAAATCGGACTGGGGCGTACTTCTATCATTTGTGCGATGTTACATACAAAAGTCGCCAAAGGAGAACTTTCTATTTCCGAAGTAGAGGACATTTTCGGACCTAAAGTAGCTCAAATTGTCGAAGGTCTTAAAAATATCAATTCCATTTATACTCCTCAGAAGATTGTCAATTCCGAAAATTTTCGGAAATTGTTATTGAGTTTTGCCCAAGATATACGGGTACAACTCATTTTTTTAGCGGAAAAGCTTTATGCTTTACGAGGTGCGGAGCATCTGACAGAAGCGGAACAAAAACAATTGGCCCGGGAGACAGACTATGTTTATATTCCTTTTGCTCATCGGCTGGGTTTGTATAACATTAAATCGGAAATGGAAGACAAAGCCCTGCGGTATTCCAATCCCGAAATTTATGCCGAGATCTCAAGGAAACTAACCGAATCCAAAACGGCCCGGGAAAAATATATTGCAGAATTCATTGCCCCTATTGTAGAAGAACTGAATAAGCGCAGTATTCGCTTTAAAGTAAAATACAGAACGAAAACAATCGCTTCTATTCTGAATAAAATGCGGAAAAATCAGGTCGAATTTGAAGAAATATACGACATCTTTGCCGTCCGTTTTATCATAGATAGCAGTGGGGAAAATGAGAAACCGGACTGTTGGAAAGTATATTCCATTGTCACAGATAAATATACCCCCAATCCACAGCGATTACGCGACTGGATTACCGTCCCTAAATCAAACGGCTACGAATCCCTGCAAACGACCGTTCTGGGACCGGGAAAACGTTGGGTGGAAGTGCAGATCCGTACAGAGCGAATGGATGAAATTGCCGAAAAAGGCTTTGCCGCTCATTGGAAATACAAAGGAGGTACTTCAGATTCGGCTATTGAAAACTGGCTCAATGAATTACGTGAAATACTCGAAAGCCCCGAAGAAAATGCAATCGAATTGTTGGATGATCTCAAATTGGACCTCCAGGATAAAGAGGTCCACGTATTCACGCCCAAAGGAGATTTAATCACCTTACCTGCCGGAGCCACCCTACTCGACTTCGCATACGCCATACATACGAATATCGGATGTAAATGCGTAGGAGGAAAAGTGAATCAACGGAATGAGACGCTCCGCTACCAATTGCGCAACGGAGATGAAATAACGATTCTGACATCTGCTAACCAACAACCGAAAGCCGACTGGCTGAATTTTACGGTCACCTCTAAAGCCCGGAATAAAATACGGCAATTTTTGAATGAAGAAGTCAATCATCAGGCAGATATCGGAAAAGAATTATTGACCAGAAGATTGAAAAACTGGAAAATTGAGTTTACAGACGAAATTATCCGTAAACTCATGCAACATTATAAATATAAATTCGCCTTAGATTTATACCAGGGAATCGCTATCGGTAAACACGACCCTGCCGAAATCAAAGACATTCTTGTGCAAACAAAGGAAGACGAAAAAACAGCGACTCCTGCTCCCGTCAAAGATATACACATCAGTCATCCACATAAAGTTGCAGAAGATGTACTCATTATCGATAAAAATGTAGACAATGTAGACTACAAATTTGCCCGCTGCTGCAATCCCGTATTCGGAGACGAGATTATCGGATTCGTCTCTATAGGAGAAGGAATTAAAGTACACCGTAAACAATGCAAAAACGCACTGGATTTACAAAGACGTTATCCCTATCGAATTGTCCAGACACAATGGACCAATGCCGGAGTAACTTCCTACCAGACAGTTCTTAGCCTAATGGGAAAAGACGAAATCGGAGTCGTAAATAAAATTACAGAACTCATTTCAAAAGACCCGCGGGTGACAATGAGGGCTATTGCGATCAACTCCGCAGAAGGCATATTCGAAGGGAAAATTACTGTACTCATCGACAATACCGAACATTTAGCCCAGTTAATTACCCGTTTAAAACATTTGCCAGGTATACTAAAAGTGAATCGTCACGATTCGATGCTCGAACAATAAAAACCGGAACCTCCGTTTCTCTTGCCGAGCGAAGTATATTATTTTTAAACTATAATTTTTGTAAAGAAAAGACAATTATTCTACCTTTGTCTCATTCGATTGATCTTAAAAATAAATGATGAATCTTTATTGTAAAATTTTTACTGGAATCTTGGGTTGTTGCATAGGGGGAAAAACAAATTATGGAATTCCTCCAGAAAAAACAGACCTCAGTTCTCTCTATACTTTTAACTGGATGGACTGTTCTTCCTCTCTGTCCGGGCAACAAGTTTCTGCGGACACGAATGCATTACCGGATTGGGTATTCGCTTCTCAAAAAGATTATTCTGTTGGAATATCGGATCCTATTTCCGATAGAGAAAAAGCACGGGAACAAGCTATTGTACGGGCTATTTGTTCATGGGGACTGGCCAGTGGGGAAAAGACGAGTAGTGTCCTTCAGGAAAGCATGGAGAATAATACGAATATCATGCAAGGAAGCTGGAGACTAATAATAAAGTCTTTCGATTATAAGTTACTCCGGGAATTTGAATACAAAACAGGTGAAATTTGTGTCGCTATCCAAGTACGGAAGACAGAAGACGGAAATAAAAGAATGCTGGTAGAAAATTACTGGTCGCAGAAAATCAGTGAAAATGCTGAAAAAATAGAAGAACATCTCAATATTGCCGTTTCCGGATTTAAAAAATTGGAAGTTATTCAGTTCAAATTAGAAAGTGAAGGAGGAAAAACCACCATGCACTCCAGTATAGACGGACAAAAAGTAGTCTTTACCCCTCCTTTTTCCTATCCGGAAATGCCTCTCTCTTCCGAACGAACCATAGACCTTGAAAATATTGCATTTACTCCTGAAGTCCGATACAATATTTCCCGTTTATCCGACTATCCGTTGAGTTTCAGCTGGCTAAAAACGGCTCTTATAGAAGCCCCTATAGAACCCATGAACAGTCAAACCGAAAGCAACCAGCAATTTGATAAAGAAGGAAATGAAATCTCTGTTACCAGTCACCATCAAGCGGATTTTCACATACCTTATATCATAACAGCTGCTTGCATAAAAGACAACCAACTGATTATAAAATGGGAAATAAACGAAGAATTAAATGAAGAGCTAAAAAAACAGGCAGAAAACCTGTATCAATAGTATGCTGTACAGATTTAAAAATATCGTATTCAATAATTAATTATCTATCTTTAACAACTTGCATTTATGGAAGAATTTTTCAGTTCCACCTCTCACATTTCAATGGATGTTTTTTTAAGCAAAATCATTGATTTGGCAACCTCTTTAGGTTCCCGTATATTAACAGCCATTGTTGTCTTTTTGATTGGACGCTGGATTGTCAAAAAATTAAATCGGATTGTCCTATCCATTATGGAGAAGAAGCAGGTAGAAGCCTCTCTTTTTTCTTTTACCAAAAGCCTGGTCAGCATTACGCTGAATTTCATCCTTATTATTGTTATCATTGGTGTACTGGGTATAGAAACCAGTTCTTTTATAGCCTTATTTGCATCTGCAGGTGTCGCTATCGGTATGGCCTTGAGCGGAACCTTACAGAATTTTGCCGGAGGAATTATGATTCTCATTTTTAAACCCTTTAAAGTAGGCGATGTATTAGAGGCCCAAGGACAAACCGGAACAGTAAAAGAAATTCAAATCTTCAATACGATTATTTCCACCCCGGACAATAAAATTATCATCATACCCAACGGTGGCTTATCCACCGGTATTATGAAAAATTATTCAAAAGAGCCAACCCGCCGGGTAGATTGGGAATTCGGTATCGCTTACGGAGACAGCTACGAAAAAGCCAAAGCTGTTATCGAAAGACTCCTAAAAGCGGACTCCCGTATCTTGTCTTCTCCGACTTATTTTATTGCTCTGAATTCTCTGGGAGAAAGCTCTGTCAATATTGTTGTCCGGGCTTGGGTAAATGCTGAAGACTACTGGAATGTTTTTTTCAGTATGAATGAAAAAGTATATAAAACTTTTGCCGAAGAAAATCTCAATATTCCTTTCCCGCAATTGGATGTTCACCTTAAAACATCCGAAAAGAATTAGGCTTAGCCCTTTCTTCCGGCCTCAGAAATAGAAAACTTCTGGAAGCCGGCTAAGGGATTGTTTAAGGGGAAAAACCTTTTTACTCGCTGATCAATGCATTGAAAGTTCTGATAACCCATAGAAACCGGTCGGAATCTTTCGCGCATTGATCAGCGAAATTTTTATGGGTTCCCGCTAAAATAATTGCCTTCTCTTCCTTATTCCCAAGTTCTTCTTGTTTGAAAAACATCCTTTTTCCCTTAAAATCAAAACCAATTAGTTGTATTATCGTTGAAATTGATATAATCGATAAAATAATAATACAATGGAAACAGTGGAAAACTACAGAGGAACTTACAAGTATTGGTGGATAATGCTGATTATCGGTATTTTATCCATCCTTTGCGGAATATGGGTATTTCGGAATCCCGTAGAATCTTATTTTGCTTTAGCCGTTTATTTTTGCATTATGTTCATCCTTTTCGGTATCGGGGAAATCGTAAATGCGTTCTCCAACCAAAGGGTCAGGAATTGGGGATGGGGACTGGCTATCGGGATTTTAGATCTTATTATCGGATTTATATTACTTGCCAATTTAGAATGGGCAATCGATATTTTACCTTTTGCCGTAGGATTTATATTGATGTTTTTGGGAATAGACTTTATTGGTTGGTCCACTCAAATGCAAACTTCCCGTATTCCGAATTGGGGATGGGTATTGGCCGGAGGTATTCTGACTTTGATATTTTCTTTCCTGATTATCTTCCATCCGCTCTTCGGCGTATTTAATATTATCATCTGGACGGGACTTGCCTTTATTTTTGGCGGAATCTCTGCCGTTATGTTTTCTTTTGCTCTACGGAAATAACCGAAGGAAATATTTCTTTGCGATACAGCTCCATACCTAGTATAAAGCTGTATCGTATTAATTCATCAGGAAATGTCCCATAAAAGCAATGAAAAAACCAATACCGATAGCTGTAAGCAACATCGGGAATATACATTTTTTATATCCTTTTCCCTGAGCGATAACCAAAGGTAATACCAACACCAAAGTGACTACAGGACCTGTAAACCATTCATTTATTCCCGGCAATTTTATATGGTACACGACATAGGGCATGAGGAAATAAAATAAAAAAACAGAAAAAAGCATATATCTATCTGCTCTCCTTTTCAGCAAAGGTACAATCCCCACAAAAGCGGCTACTAACCCAATCAATATAACCAATAAACAAGCTTTCATCTTTTTATTTTTTTACGATATCGGTCTGATAACCAGAATCTTCGAATATTTTGATACAATCTATTCTACCGAACGCTCTGTCCTCCAAATAATATTTCCTTGTAAGGTATCCAAAACAACGTCTCCCTTGGGAAAAATTCCGAATACACCCGCCCCGCTACCGGTCATAGAAGCATATAAAGCACCTCTATTATACAATTCCTCTTTTACCTTTCGGATAGCAGGATACTTAGCAAAAACAGTGGTCTCAAAATCATTTTTCACCTGTTTTCTCCACGCAGTAAGGGGTAGTAAATTCAATTCCCGTAAATTGAATACCGCTTTTGCAGGACTAATTCCGGCATAAGCTTCTGCCGTAGATACCTTACAATCCGGTTTTACAATTACAATTTCATATTCGTCCAATTCAAGAGCCATATCTTCCAAAACATCTCCTTTACCTGAAGCAAAAGCAGGACGATTCCGGATAAAAAACGCACAATCGCTCCCCAAACGGGAAGCATAATTCTCCAGTCCTTTTTCTGAAATCCGGAGTTCAAAATATTCGTTTAATGCTTTCAATGTGTAAGCAGCATCCGAAGATCCGCCTCCTAAACCCGCTCCAAAGGGAATCGTTTTAAACAAATTAATCCGTACTGCCGGTAAATCGTATGCGGAAGCCAATAATTTATAAGCCCGGACCACCAAATTCTTATCTTCCGGACAATCAATTGCTATTCCTGTATTCTCAAAATAACAAACCCTTTTAGGTCCTTCTTCCCGGTTAAGCTCTAAAACATCCCTCAAGCCAACCGGATAAAAAACAGTTTCCAGATTATGATATCCATCCGTACGTCTCTCCGTTACCGATAATCCTATATTAATTTTTGCATTTGGATAAATTCTCATATTTTATAATCTCTCTTCTTATTTCTTTACTATATTTGTAGCAGAAACCAAGCAAAGGTATAAAATTTTAAATCTTTATAATATTCCTTTCGAATTTATTCCTAAGGAGGGCAAAACATTTAGAATTCTCTTTACGTTACATCATGAAATAATATTCCAAACCTATGAAAAAAGTATTGATCCCTTTTATTTTGCTGCTTACGTTCAGTATAGGAACAAAAGCACAAACCGTAGAGCCCCTTACCAATGATCAGTTCAAAGAAAAAATCTGGAATTACGATACAGATAAGGAGTGGAAATACTTAGGAGATAAACCAGCTATTATTGATCTGTATGCCACTTGGTGCGGCCCCTGCAAACGCTTGGCCCCGATCTTGGAAGAAATCCAAAAAGAATACGGTAGTAAAATACAGATTTACAAGGTAGATACAGACAAAGAAAAACAATTAAGTAATTTGTTTAATGTTTCCAGTATTCCCCTGATGGTTTTCATTCCGAAAAAAGGAAAGCCTTTTCTGGTAACGGGATTACGCCCGAAAGAACAATTGGTAGAAATCATCAATGAAAAACTTATGGGGCAATGAAAACAGAATCATAAAGTTTAAAAAATTCAGAATTTGAATTTTTTAAACTTTATGTCCCTTTTTATGCTAGCAGAATTACTCAATATTTTTATTGCGACAGAAAATATTTAGAAATTTAAATATACATTTGTCCAGATAAAATGAGCTTATGCTAGAAACATTACAACAAACTGACGAACAACTTCTTTTATTTCTAAACGGATTCCATACGCCCTTTTGGGACAGTTTTATGTGGACTTTTACAGCGAAACTGACATGGATTCCGATGTATGCCGCGATCTTATACGTTTTATTAAAAAACTTCCGTCCTTCGATAAGTATTGTGACAGTGATCGCAATTGCTCTGACGATTACTTATGCAGATCAGGTCTGCGCTACCCTTATTCGTCCATTGGTAGAAAGAATGCGCCCTTCGAATCCGAATAATCCGATTTCGGAATTCGTGCATATTGTAAACGGCAAACGGGGAGGACGCTATGGTTTTCCCTCCTGTCATGCCGCCAATTCTTTCGCATTGGCCTTTTTCCTTATGTTCCTTTTCAAAAATAGATTCTTAACTCTTTTCATCTTGTTCTGGGCTGCCTTGAATTCCTATTCCCGGATCTATATCGGAGTACACTATCCGGGAGATTTAGCGATGGGCATGCTGGTCGGATTCAGCGGAGCCCTTCTCCTGTATGCCTTATTTCGTTATTGTCTTCGTGTTCCTAAAATTGCCGGTTTCTTAAAATACGACATACCGGAAAAATTATTTATCGAACACCAACGTAAAATTCCCCATATACAATGGATTATTTATATCGGACTGCTGACAATGGCCTTTATAGTTTTCCATTCTCTCTTTTATTCTTAAACAAAACAAGTTTTCTCAGGAAGGAAGTTCCGCCCCTCCGCCCCAGAGGTTGCCCATCAGTAATGCATAGATCAGGAAAGCGGGTCTCCTTTTTATCCTTTATTTAAACCCGATCTTTTTCTTTTCATTCATCAGGACCCGGATCAAATCTTCAGTAAACATGTTGACATCCGATTTCACTACTGAAATTTTATTTCCCGTCTTATTTTTCAATTTCCCGTTTTTAGCCAAACGTTGCATACTGTTGCGGATAATTAATTCTGCAACAATTCTCATCAGGCGGGCACTGTTTTGCGAACGTTCCGGATTTGCTGTTAAGCAGGAAGTAAATTCCTGCATATGCTGTCGGGCAGAAGGATTCATCACCAAATGTTCATCTTCCAATTTCCGTTTCAGTATCCGCATTAATTCTTCTGTTGTATAATCTTCAAACACTAAAACATTAATCAGGTCCGTTACCTTTTCCACATCTCCCGGGGAATTTTGCAAGACAGATTGCCGACTGGCATATATCACCATACAAGAACCCGGTCGTACTGCCAACTGATTCGCTAAAAGAGCTCTTATCCTTTCCTGTATCCCTGCTATCTCTGTCAGTTTTTCCGAATCTTCATCAAATAATAATATCCCTCCATTCGCTTTTTTCAAAGCCTCTCCCAGTAACAATTGTGCCTCTTCTTCTGTGCACCCCAACAATTTATCAGCCTTGAAATCAGAAACAACCTCTTTCTCGACCAATCCCATTGCTTTATACAAACGAGCAATTATCCGGGCCATCGCTCGTTTTCCCATTCCGGAATTCCCTGTAAAACACCATTGCAGAGACATTTTAGTACTCAATTTTATCCCCTGCTCACTATAATGACGGGCCAGGTCCACAAAATCATGAATCTGCTTTTTAATCTTTTCCTGTCCCACCATCTGATCCAAATCCTTCAAGGCCAAATCAATCCCTGCATCGTCAAACTTATCTTTCACGAATTCCGGAATTTCCAAAGAACTGACAGGGACATCCACCGCCATCACTGTCGTCAGTTCCTTACGGGTTAACTCCCGTTCCCGACGAACCTGCATCAGCCGGTCCGACATTTTATGAATAGTCGTATTTACCAATTTTTCTATCCATAAAGCATTTCCAAAATGTTTCTCCCGCACTTCGAAGGCCTGGTCTATCAATTTTTCAAAAGCTTCTTTCGCTTTAGGATGTAATGTATATTTCTTCTCTTTCAATTTACGATCAATGATAGCGAGCAACTCCTCCCGTGTATAATCCCTAAAAGTAAAACGATAGGGAAAATAATCCTTTAATGCCGGATTTATCTGAAAAATCTTATCTACCTCTTCTGGATAATCAGCTAAAATAACAATAGTCCCCGCATGTATTTCAGGAGACAAAAACGATAAAATAGTTTCGAAATAAGCCGCTCCCGCAGCATTTTCCAAAAAAGAAGCAGCATTCTCCAAATAAAGTATTCCCCCTTCAGCCGCATTCATCAATGCTAAAACGACTTGCTCAGGAGGTATATTCCCATTCCCCCTTAGATTTTTGGCATGCTGGACTACAACTGTCGGACGACTCAAAATACCAGCAGAATAATATATTTCTCCCAGCATTTTAGCGACCGTCAATTTACCGGTTCCGGGATTTCCGCTAAATACCATATGTAAAGGCGGCAACTCCTCTCCATATCCCTGTTTTCGTCTTTCCTGGAGAAAATACACATAATTCAAATGTTGTAAAATGCTTTTTTTCAAGGGGGAAGCTCCTACCATATCACTCAGTCTTTCAAAAGAATCCAGAGGAGATCCCTCTCTTTCCGGGCTAATATCTTCTTCCCGCACTAAAACCATTTCTTCTTTATCCAATTTCCGCTTTCCACCACTCATCAAACGCTTCGCCATATTCTGGATCATGCTCTCTATCCGCTCATCTATAAACGACTCCTCTGTAAAATCAGATCCTTCTGCTAATTGCCTTTTTAATCCTTTATAAAATTTATCGGCTGCTGCCGGACTAAAACGATACTGACGTTTTTCTAATTTCTGTCGGGCAATCTCCATCCATTCTTCCGGAGAATATTCCTCAAAACAAAGTTGTCTCGGAAAACATTTTTCTATTTCAGGGAATTCTGCCCTCATTGCCGGAAAAACATCCTCCCTATCTGATAAAATAATAACTACCTCCGGCTTTTCATGCTGAATAATATTTAATAACAACTGAAGGACAATACGTCCGCGATCCTGAGGGTTGGCTTCATCGTATAAATCCCCGGCCCGATCCACAAACAAAATTCCGCCTTCACTTTCTTTCAGAGCTTTCCGTACCAATTGTTCTTCTACGGCATACCCTTCCTGCACAAAACTCTCCCGCTCGTAACGATTTACCTTTCCATGGGACAAAATTCCCAAAGAACAGAATAGCTCTCCTATAATCTCTGCTACTGTATTTTTACCCGCTGAAGGATGACCGGTGAATAACAGATGCAACAGAGGAAGATCGTCACAAAATCCGCTTTCCCGCCTGATCCGTATAAAATCCGTATATTCGCAGATACGGGTAATCTCTTCCTTCACTTTTCTCAAACCGATCAAACGATATAATCGGTCCAACACCTCCCCCTCCTTTCTCTTTTCCTCTCCGGAAAACGAACGGGCAGACACAGCCGTATCCCTGGATACCAACTCCCGATGATAAGTATAAGGGATCTCCTTATCACCCAGCTCAAATCTCAAACTTACGACAGGCTTTCCGAAACAGAATACCTGTAGTGTATATTCACCTTTCTGCCAAAAATGTTCCCTCTTTTCTCCCAAATTAACGGAAAAACACAAAAACAATTTTCCATCTTCCCCCTGAATAAATTGCTTCCCTTTTAGTACTCGCCTCGTTTTCACCCAACCGTCCGAACCGACAAGCTGAATCACAAATTCGTAAACCCACTCCCGGCTCAATTGATTCTCTGCCAAAAAATAAAAACAGACGTCCTCTAAACAACGAATATCCAATGACGAAAAAGAATGATTTCTCTGTCTGGCTTCCTCTTCCGTTTCCCCACAACATTTGTCGATACCGATTTGCAACGGCCGGAAATAAAAATCAAGTTCACCGTTCCCTTCCATAATAGAAACAGGTTCCGATTGTATACTCTGCTCCTTCCATTGGGCTACCACTCCATATATACCTACCGGAAATTTCTCATAGCCCCCTTGTATTGCCTGAAACTCCACACTACACATAGGAGAGGTAGCCAGTTTCCAATTACCAACTTGGGCACCTAAACCTAACGCTCCTTTTTCTTCTATCCGAAATAATGTAAACTTTATTTCCCCTTCACTTTCCGGCCTGCCTTTTCCCTCCCAGGCCCCTTCCAGATCCACATATAAAGTTGTAAGGCCTTCTTGTACAAAGACAGTACGGTAATCTTTCCTGCCGTATTCATCAACCTCCGCACGACTACTTATCTTCAACGACTTCAAAACAAAATCATTTTCGCCAGTCGTTTCTTTCCTCTTTACATCTTTGTCATTCATATACCTTTATTTTTATCGGATCCTTTACTTATTTTCGTTGTCCCTAATACAGCAACCGGCGCTATTTTCTCCACCACAAAATCTCAGTTATCCCCTCTAAAGCGTCTGGATAGAAATTTTCCTGTACTTAGAAAGCTTTCTGGCGAATTTAATGATATTTTTTTTCATTCTGTTCTTTCTTTCTAAAAACAAGCAAAATTGATCTCTTTTAAGAAATATCATATTTTCTGCTGAAAAATTTATCTTCAGAAAGGGACCTCATCCTCTCTGCAAAAAAGGAGCAAGAGTTTAATTTTAAGTACTGCCTTCAAAGACAAGGCTTATAATATACTTCTTCCTTTATCATTTGAATATGTTCGGCCAGCTCTCTTCGATCCGGATAATCCCTATTACTCATCAACCATAAAGGATAGCTCTTTTCCGGATTGTCGTAAGCCGGCTGTCTGTATTGTTTTTCTACAATCTCGTAGCCATTCCGGCGATAATAATTTATTCTTCGGGTGGTGATCTCATCAACGGCCGGCTCCACTTCCAGCAAATGTTCACCAGATAAATGTTCCCGAATATAATCCAATACTTTCTGGCCGATTTTCTGATTACGCATTTCCGGACATACAGCCAAATGTTCCAGATAATAAAAATCTGCCAGTTTCCAATAGACAAACAAACCTGCCAGTTTTCCCCCTTCTTCTATTACATGAAAAAACATAGAAGACTGCCCGACAATTAATCGCTTCAATTGATTCACCTCTCTCCTTTCTGAAGCAGGAAAAGCCTGCTGATATAAAACAATCACTTCCGGCAACTGCGGATCTTCCATTTGAGTTATTCTTCTGAGTTCCATTTTTATTTACATTCGTTGTAATATTCACAAAAATAGTACAAAATCCTCTATACCAAAAGGAGTTTCAACTTCTGCTTCCGGCAATTCGTATAATTATCAGATTTTCTTTCTATAATTTGGATATTTAAAAAAAACATTCTATATTTGCACCGTCAAACAGAGAAAGTAGTTTGAATAGATTGCGGGGTGGAGCAGTGGTAGCTCGTTGGGCTCATAACCCAAAGGTCGTCGGTTCGAATCTGGCCCCCGCTACTGTAAACGAATCGGTAAAACCGATTCGTTTTTTATTTCTTCTCAAAAATATTCCGTCTAATTGTAACGTTCCAGAAAAGCCCGGACTTTTTCCGTATAAGCTTTGGGATTCTCTTTATAAGAGACAGCATGTGCAGCGCCCGGTACAATCCACAATTGTTTGGGTTCCGGTTTCGCCTTATATAAATCGTAAACCATTTCAGTAAGGACATAAGCATCCTGGTCTCCATGTATAAACAACATCGGCAACTGACATTTCTCTACTTGTCGTATAGCGGAGGCTTCCTGAAAATTCCATCCGTATTTCCAATCGCAAAACCAGCTCGCCGTATAAAGCAAAGGAAAGGCCGGTAAGCCGAATTGTTCTTTCAATTCTTTAGAAAATTGTTCCCATACACTTGTATATCCGCAGTCTTCAACAAAACACTTTACGCATGCGGGTAAAACTTCCCCCGACAACATCATGGTAGTAGCAGCCCCCATAGAAATTCCATGTACGACCATATGGGTATGCCCTCCGAATATCTGATCGGCCACATTTATCCACTCCATTACGTCCAAGCGATCTTTCCATCCCATTTGTATTGCCTTCCCTTCGCTTCGTCCATGATATTGCAAATCCGGTAATAAAACATTATATCCCAGCTCCCGCTCATACATATAACCGATCATGAACATCCGGACAGCA
Source organism: Blastocystis sp. subtype 6 (assembly GCA_000963415.1). NCBI lineage: Eukaryota > Bigyra > Opalinata > Blastocystidae > Blastocystis > Blastocystis sp. subtype 6. The sequence goes on along the minus strand of JZRM01000411.1, from coordinate 23,229 downwards.
TTATCTGTATACCCGTGCACAACAACTGCCGTACGGGAGGCCGGAGCCCCCGCAGCGATATAATAAGCATGCAACCGTATCCCTTCCCGGTTGACGATAAAGGTATCTCTCAGGGCAGAAATCCTCCTCAGACTGTCTACCCATTTTTCCAGGAAAGGATAATCAGCTACCATTTTTTGATACGAACGGTCTTCATCGTTCTGCCCTTTATCCGGCGTCAAAGAATAACTCAGCATATAAAAACTACCCCCCGCAATTCCGATAAGACACAAAATCAATAGAATACCAAATCCCCTAAACAGCTTATTTTTCATAGTATTTTTCGTATAATACACCTCCTTTTATCTCTACAAAGATAAAATTTAACTGCTTATTCCGATGCATTCTACCGCCTAAATTCAATATAAACGAAACAGGAATCTACATTCCTGGAAAAACCATACCCTTCTATTTTCACCGAAGCCAGGGATAAATTGACGCAGGGTTAAAAGGGATTTTTACCCGAAATAGTTTTCTATTCACCATATAAAATAAAAATGTTCCCTGTTCTCTTAAAATAGTAAGGGACAGGGAACACTTCCGGTTTAAACCTGTATTTAACCGATTCTTTTAACATTCATAAATTTCTGCTACATAACCGGCATCCGTAAATATGGACTCGATGACGGCTATATCTCCTTCTTCATCCATTACTACTGTCAGAATACGATCCGGATCTTCCAAATCCAATGACCATGCTTCAATTACGTCCAGGTCGTTCAATTGCGATTTTACTTTGTCTACGCAATCCGAACATTTCATATTCGTCTTATATTTTACAGTCTTTGTTTTTGCTTTCCCCTCCTTTTTCCCTCCGGAATGTTTTCCTTCCTGTTTGCTCGTATGTGTCTCCTGCTTTCCGCCCGTTTTCATATCTCCTTGCTGTTTATCTTCATTCTCCATCTTCTCTTTCCGACCTTCTCCCTGCTTTCTGTTTTCACTTTCAGCAGTATGTTTATCCGTTGTAGACCTATTCGTGCTTCCTGTTTCCTTTGAAGTACTGTTACCGGTATTTTCCATGTTTTTGTTTTCCTTGTTCATGATATTTTAATTTTAAGGTTATATATCATACGAACGAACTTTCTACAAAAATGTTACCTAATAAATTGAAAATTAATACAATATAATCCACCTTAACGGAATTTATTGCCCATGATACGACTCACAAAAGGATAAGAAATAAAGGGGGTACTTTCCCCTCTAACGAACAGGTTTGTGATTCCGGGTAGAAGCACAATAAACAAAAATTTTTCCTACCGCTGGTCAGCAAAGCATTTGTTTATTTTTGACCCAAAATTCCAATCCGGCAGGAAGTGTTATTGAGAGCATTATTTTTTTTCTCCGAATGCCAAATCCCCGGCATCCCCAATCCCCGGGTCAATATAAAATTTTTCAGTCAAAGCCTCATCTAAAGCTGCCGTCCAAACTGTCACGGGTTCCCTCGCCAATTCCTTTTCGACATAGGCAACTCCCTGTTTACTGGCAATCACAGCAGCAATGTGAGTATGTTCCGGACAGCATCCCTGCGCCAACAATTCCCGATATGCAATAACCAGTGAAGAACCTGTAGCCAACATGGGATCAACCAATAAAAGTTGCTTCCCTCTTAAATCCGGTGTATAAATCGAATCAAAACGCACTTCCACTTGGCCGTCAACACAACTAGTACGCCGGGCAGAAATAAAAGCATTTCCCGCATCATCAAAATAATTCAAAAAACCCTGATGAAAAGGTAAACCAGCACGCAGGACAGTGGCAATAACAACCGATTTAGCCGGAACCATTACTTCGGCCGGGTTTATCGGAGTTTGTACACAACACTTCGTATAAGTAAAAGTCTTGCTGATTTCATAAGCCATTATTTCCCCTACCCTTTCCATATTCCGCCGGAAACGCATCCGGTCCTTTTGTTTTTCACGATCCCGGATTTCGGCTAAAAAACGATTACATATAGAATGCTGAGCACTGATAATATGGACCATAACAACTCTCTGTTTACAAAATATTTTCTGAATATATTTTTTCCCCTTTATTAAGACTGTTTATTTCCATAGGAAAATTCTTTAATACGCTGTTCTTCTTCTTTCCTACAGATTAAAATCACTCCATTTTGTTCCGCTACAATATACCCTTCCAATCCCTGTAACACAATCTGATGCTCTCCGGATAAATGCACTATACAATCCCGGCATTCTACCATTTTTACTCTCTCGCCGATAATCGCATTTCCTTCCTTATCTTTTCCCGAAAGTTCATACAAAGATCCCCAGGTTCCCAAATCCGACCATCCAAAATCTGCCGGGAAAACATAAATATTCTGCGCATGCTCCATAATGGCATAATCTACAGAAATCTTCTCACAGTCCGGGAATTTCTGACCGATAATTTCCCGCTCTTTTTCCGTATAAAAATGATCTTCCAGCGAATCAAATAAAGCCGACATTTTCGGCTGATAGGACCGAAAAGCTTTTTCTACAGTAGAAACACTCCACAAAAAAATACCGGAATTCCAGGTATATCCACCTTCCCGCAAATACTTCTCTGCTGTCATCCGGTCCGGCTTTTCCTTAAAACCTTCCACCTTCCTGATTTCTCCTTCTCCTAAAGCTTCCCGCTCCATCTTTATATAACCATACCCTGTTTCCGGACGGGTAGGTTTCATACCCAGCGTGAGAATCCGATCTTCGGATCCGGTAAATTCCAATCCTTTTCGAATCACCCGGACAAACTCTTCTACGTCCGTTACGATATGATCGGAAGCAGAAACAACTAAATTTGCTTCTGGATATCTCTTCTTTATTTTCCAACTCACATAAGCAATACAGGGAGCCGTATTACGCATGCAAGGCTCCAATAAAATGTGATCATCTGAAACTTCCGGCAATTGTTCTTTTACAATATCCCTGTATTTTTCCGCAGTGACTACCCACATATTTTCAGGGGGACAAATCCCGGTAAACCGATCAGCCGTCAACTGTAATAAAGTTCGGCCTGTACCCAGAACATCTATAAACTGCTTGGGCTTCTCCGGGGTGCTCATTGGCCAAAACCGGCTTCCTACACCCCCAGCCATTATCACCAAATGATTGTTACTCATATTATTTATATTGCTTTCGGAAGCGAAAAGCTAAACTTTGATCCTACATTCTCTTCCGATTCAAACCACAAACGCCCTTTATTATGTAACACAAAATCCCGGCAAAGCAACAACCCTAAGCCGGATCCTTCTTCACTGTTCGTACCAAAAGTCGTAAAATGAGTCACTTCATTGAGCAACTTTGGTTGATCCTCTTTTTTAATTCCTAAACCATGGTCTGACACTGTGACAATAATCTCATTTCCTTCTTCCCGGACATTTACATGTACCTCCGAATGAGGATTACTGAACTTAATGGCGTTGGATAAAAGATTCCGTACCACACTTTTTATCATTTCGATGTCCACATTTACATAAAATTTATCTTCCGTGTCCATCTTTATTTCTATCTGTTTCACAGCAGCAACAGAAGAAATCACCTCTATCATTCCATTCGTTAACTCTGCAATATCTACGATTTGCGGGATAACAGTCAATTTTCCCAACTGACTTTTAGTCCATTTTAATAAATTATCCAACAAAGCAAATACTTCCTCTGAAGTCTTATTCGCCATTTCAAGCATGTCAAATATATCAGGACTGACATTTTCCCGAGTCACACTCATCATCAATGTATTGAGCAACATTTTCATGGAAGCCATCGGAGAACGGAGGTCGTGCGCAATGACTGAATATAATTTATCCCGCCCATCTATCGTTTTTTTCAATTCTTCCGTTTGCCGCACGATAATCCGGTTAGCAGCGACCAATGACAGTTGATGACTAATCCGAATCATCAGCTCCTCTTTCTTAAAAGGTTTGGAAATAAAATCATTTCCCCCGATTTTAAATCCTTTGACTACACTTTGTGAATCATCCAAAGCCGTCAGAAAAATGATGGGTATATCTTTGTATTTTTCATCCTCCCTCAAACGTTGGGCTACCTCAAAACCATCCATTCCCGGCATCATCACATCCAACAAAACCAAATCAGGCCTTTCCCGCGCAATACAATCCAAAGCTTCTATACCGCTCATGGCCGACAAAAGATTATACTTCTCCTTCCCCAATAAAGCTTTCATCAACAAGACATTTGAAGAAACATCATCGACAATTAAAATTTTATATTCGGAAGGATCAATCTTCATATTCATGCAAACCTCTATTTGTATTCAATCCGGCAAAAATACAACTTATATCATTTAAAAACATATTTTTTTATCAATGTTTTTAATAAATGTATATCTATGGGCTTTGTTATAAATTCATTACACCCTGCTTCTAATGATTTAATCCGGTCTGATTCATAAGAATAAGCCGACACCGCAACGATAATTATATCTGCAGAAATCTCTCGGATAAGCCGGGTAGCTTCCCAACCATCCATCCCCGGCATTTTTATATCCATTAAAATCAAATCCGGCTTACACTCTTTATATAAGCGTACCGCTTCTTCTCCATTCTCAGCCCTCACTAAACAATATTCTTTTCTCAGAATTACATTCAATAAATCGAAGTTACTTTCATTGTCCTCCGCCACCAGGATTACGCCCTTTGCATCTTCCATAATTTATGCATTTTTTAATTTATCTCTTATTTTCAATACCTTATCGTTTCCTTCTTTTAATACGAATAAAATCTTTCTTTTATTACATAAAAATATCTTATTTTTGAAGCGGTTAAATTAAACATTTTTTTCCAAATTGATATTTTCTTTCAAGACTTTAATAGGAGTTAAACTTTAAAAAATAAAAGAAAGTCAGTACTTATTGATATTATTTTTATACCTTTGTTAGTTTAGATTCAAAAGGTGAGGAAAGCAATATTACAATGTATTAACAATTTTTTTCAATAAAATAAATAAGCTGCTCACTTAATTGTATCAAACATAAAAAATAAGGTTCGGATAATTTGTGAGAATATTAAGAAATAGTTTTCTACTATTCAAATTTACAGAAGAAGGCGTCTATTGTCAGAGGTGATTGATTATAAAACGAATAGGGAAACAAGTTGCTATAAATAATTTCTTTTTAAAGAAAGATCTATATTTAATTGAAGGAAAAAATTATGACCAAAAAAAGGAACATTTAAATTGGATAAGCTAAAACTACATTTATTTTCGCATAAATAATTTAACATAAATTGTATAAATAATGGATACAAAACCTCAAATACTTGTTGTAGACGATAAACCTGAAATTGCTAAAGTCATAAAAATACAGATGTCTTTGGAATATGATGTAGTATATTTCAGCCGGCCTATTGAAGCCTTAAGCTGGTTGCATTCGGGGCATATTCCGCAATTAATTATTTCCGATGTCTATATGCCTGAAATGAATGGCTTTGAATTTCTACAATCGTTAAAAAATAGTTCCATGTTTACTTCAATACCTGTTATTGTACTTTCGAGTCTGGAAAACAGCGGAGAAAGGATTAAATTACTGGAAATCGGAGCAGACGACTTTATTCTGAAACCTTTTAATCCCCAGGAATTGAAAATCAGAGTTCGTAACATACTCAGAAAAAGATAAAATGGAATTTCTATATTTCGGGAAAAATCCGGTTTGGATCAATCAATTTACGGATTTGTCAGATACGGAACCGATCGTTTTGGATACGCTTTCAGCAAGCTGTAATTTTGTATCTACACATAAATTTACAGATAAAAATCCTTTATTTCTCTTTCTGGAATCGGAAGATACAGATAATAATATCAAAAAATTAAAAGCTCTAAAAAAGGAGATGACTGAAAATCAGTATATTATACTGATTAGTTCGCAAGTTTCAGCTCAATTGGTCTCCAATTATATCAGTTCGGGAGTAAGTGAAATTGTGGATGCTAACATTCCGAAAGAAACTTTACAACAAATTCTTTCTTTATTACCCCGTCTCAAAAAAACAGAATATAAACAAGATTCCACCCAGGCTTTTCACCTACCCTTTTGGAAAAGATTATTCGATATCCTTGCCTCGGGGAGCGCCCTGCTTATATTATCTCCTTTGCTTATCCTGACAGCTCTTGCAATACGTTTAGAGAGCAAAGGACCTATCATTTATACTTCCAAACGGGTCGGAACCAATTATAAGATTTTTGGTTTTTTAAAATTCCGCTCCATGTATGTCGATGCAGATAAACGCTTGGACGAATTCAAAAAAAACAATCAATATCAGGATACGACCTCTTTAACAAAAAAAATTTATTACCAGGATCCCGACAAATCAGAAAAGGTCGTTCTGGTAGGAGATGATTTCCGGCTCACGGAAGAAGAATACCTGGCTCGCCGGAAAAAATTGAAAGCCAATAATTTCGTGAAAATACAGAACGACCCCCGCGTTACCCGGGTAGGACGGATTATCCGGAAATACAGTATCGATGAGTTGCCTCAATTAATTAATATTTTAAAAGGGGATATGTCGGTCGTCGGCAATCGGCCCCTCCCCCTCTACGAAGCAGAACTACTCACTTCAGACGAATACATCGAACGCTACATGGCTCCTTCCGGCCTGACAGGACTTTGGCAGGTAGAAAAAAGAGGAACAGAAGGCATACTGTCGGCAGAAGAACGCAAACAACTGGACATCCAATACGCCCAGAAATTTTCTTTCTGGTTCGATATGAAACTTATCTTCCGCACCTTTACAGCATTTATTCAAAAAGAAAATGTATAATCATGAAAATTAAATATATTCTACTCTGTATTATTTTACTGGGCTGCTTTCTGGAAAGCACTGCTCAGGAACGCAAAAGAAGAAAAAAAGACGACGACAAAATCACCATTCTCCGGGATACGGTGAATTATAAGCCGATAACTCTTACCACAGACGAATTCCGCAACTATCATTTGCCACCTTTGGAAGCATTATTTGAAAGTGCACGCAACAATCCCCGGTTAAAAGCTGTAGAAGCGGCTATGCAAGCCAGCCGTGCAGAATTGAGAACAACCCGCAGGGACTGGCTGCAATATTTTTCAGTACGTGCCGGTTATACTTACGGCATTCTAGGAACTTATACAGATACCGAAACTCAATACAATCCTTTGACAACCGTTTATTCCGGAGCAACCCAAAGCAGCTGGTCGATCGGAGCTAATGTCAATATTCCGTTAAACAGTCTTTTTAACCAAAGTTCAAAAGTCAGAAAACAACGAGAAGTCTACATACAATCTCAATATGAACAAGAAGCCGTTTTCAACGAAATTAAAAACGAGATCATAGAAATATACTGTAACATTCAGTATCAACTGAAATTATTGAAAATTGCAACAGAATCTCTGACACTTTACGATGCTGATTATACCTCTTCAGAAGCAGATTTTATCAACAACAATCAGACACAAAACAGAATGCTAAGTGATCTGAAACATAGCCATCAGCTAGCCTTGACAGAATATGAAAATATTATTAATACACTTAATATTCTCTTTCTTAAATTAGAGATTATTAGTAATACAAAAATTATTACCAAATAAAGATGAACTACATTACTTACTTTATTAAATTCTTCTATCGTATCCGCTATTGGTTACTTTTTACGCCATTTATTGTCGCTTTACTGGTATTTTGGAAAACACAACATATGCCGGAGCAATATACGACCAATTGCTCCGTATATACCGGTATTATTACGGGAGTAAGTATTTTATCTGAAAGCGGAATAAATACAACCAGTTATACTCAGAGCAGTATGATGGAAAATTTATTAAATATCATTACTGCAGACCAAACGCTCAAACAGGTTTCTCTACGTTTATATGCCCGTATTATGGTGTATGGCAATCCAGAAAAAGATAATACTTATGTCAAGGCCAGCAACTACCGGAGATTATATAATCACGGCAAATCGATCCATCACCTGATTGATAAAAGTTCTTCGAATGATTCCATCAATGAACAAAGAACTTATGAAAATCTGATAGCCTATGAAACCAACGATAAATCCAATTATGTATATGGTATTTACCAGTGGAATCTCCCTTATGTAAACCGGGAATCTTTACAAAAAATTCAAGTAGAACGGATTGGGAAAAGTGATATCATAGAACTTACCTACACCACAGACGATCCCGGAATTACTTACCAAACGGTTAAAATATTAGTAGATGAATTTATTAAACAATACCAAGAACTTCGCTTCGGTGAAACCAATAATGTTATCGCTTACTTCCGGGCAGAATTAAATCGGATTGGAAAAGAATTAGAAAAATCCGAAAATTCATTAACAAAATATCGTGTTGAAAATCAAGTTATCAATTACGCAGAAGAAACGCGAAGCGTAGCGGCTTTAAATCGTGACTATGAATTACAATACTGGGAATCTTTAAATACGTACATGGTCGCAGACAGCTTAATCCATGAATTAGAAAAAAGGATGAAACTCAATACTGAAATCATCCAAAATAATAATTCCTTTATTCTGTATAACAATAAAATTAGCGAAATCAATGAAAAACTAGCGGTTGCTAGATATTATTCACAAATAGTATTGCCCCAACAAACAATCGATTCTTTAAACCGGGAACTAGAAGCGAATAAAAAGGCCTTATCAGAATCGCTTCAGAAAATGGGGTATTTAAAACATAGCAAAGAGGGTATTGCTAATTCAAGTATCATTGAAGAATGGCTGACTCAGATTCTTGCTTTTAAAAAAGCAGAGGCAGAACTGAAGGTTTTGAGCAAACGTAAAGTTGAAATGGATAAGAAATATGTCCACTTTGCTCCTATCGGTTCGACATTAACCCGCAAAGAAAGAAATGTCAATATTAATGAACGAAGGTATATGGCAATTTTAGATGCCTTAAATGCAGCTATTTTACGCCAGAAAAACCTGCAAATGACATCTTCTACATTGAAACCGATGAATGATCCGTATTATCCATTAAAACCGACCATACACCCCCGGAAAAAATTAATAATCGGAGCTTATCTGGCAACTTTGTTATTTACTATTTTCTTTTTCCTGATTATCGAAGTGTTAGATCGTACCTTACGCTATGTTTTCAAAGCTGAACAGATCACGGGGAGCCGCGTACTCGGCGTATTTACCCGTCCGCTCAACTTACGAGCCCGTAGATTCAATCAAACTTACACCGAAATGTCAGCCCGTACTTTATGTAATTACGCCATCACTTACTTTAAGCCGAACCAGAATAATATTATAAACCTCATCAGCAATCAATCCGGAGAAGGCAAGAATTATGTTATGCAACAACTTGCAAAACAATTCACAGCCCAAGGGATGGAGGTCACTCAGTTATCCTGGCATGAGGAACATCAAGCGGATGCACAATCCTTCATACAAGTACTGGATATAGAAAAGTTAGAAGGAACTACGTCTTCCCGTCAAAAAGATAACGTATTCTTGGTAGAATATCCGTCACTAAAAGATGCTGCGTTAACCTCCAATATTTTGCAAGGGGCCAATCTGAATTTACAGATCATCGATTCCCGGCGTACGTGGAAAAATACAGATCAGCAATTATTTGAACGTACCCGCGAAATGTGCGGGAATACGCCATTTTTCATTGTACTCAATTATACCAATCGGGATGCAGCCGAAGAAATTAACGGTTTAATGCCTCCTTATACCTTTTTCCGAAAGTTATTCTACCGAATTTCTCAACTAGGTTTAACGGCAAAGGAGCAACATTTGAATGTTTAAAAATGTAATTTCATATAGAGTACCTTTTGTTTTTATTGCCGGTGTATTTATCATTTATCAGCTGGTTATACGGGAAGGGATTCTCCCGGCCCTGATTTTTGCTATTCTTCCGGTAATAGGAATAGGATGTGCCGGCATATTCCACGGACAGCTCGCTTTTTATGCCTTTTTTGTCATAAATTATTTTATCATGGGTATTAGTCGGTATTTTCCCATGAAAACGGGTATGATTATGCTAGGCCTCACATTAGGGCTTCTCCTATTGGTTTTTTTGAAAAATATATTTCATCCATACGACTGGAAACGAAGCCGGAATTTCTTAACGGTTATCTGGTTGATTTGGTTTGTCTATTGTCTTTTGGAAATATTCAATCCCACGTCCGTAATACAAGCATGGAACATCGCCATTAACGGTTATGCCTTTTTTCCATTGCTCAGTGCTATTTTAATTCCGATACTTTTTACCCGCTATAAAGATTTGAAATGGTTATTAATTCTCTGGGCTTTTCTTTGCCTCTTAGCTGCAGCAAAAGGCTACTGGCAAAGAAACCACGGTTTTGATTCTGCTGAACTTTATTGGTTATTAGTCGAAGGAGGAGCCCGGACACATTTCATTTATTCTGGCGTACGCTATTTTTCATTCTTTTCTGACGCAGCTAATTACGGAACATCCATGGGATTGTCGATGACTATTTTTGGAATTATCGGTTTTTATGTACGTCCTATTTGGTTAAAATTCCTTTTCTGGGGAACAGCCGTAGCTTCCTTTTACGGACTTATGATTTCTGGTACCCGTAGTGCAGTGATCATTCCTATCGTTGGGTTAGTTACCTATCTCATCCTATGCAGAAATATAAAATACATGTTGTTTGGAATTTGTATATTGACGGCTTCTCTTTTATTCCTTACCCAAACCAATATCGGAAATGATAATTCGCTAATTCGCAGGATGCGTACCACTTTCGATAAAGACGACGCATCCATGCAAGTTCGGGTGATCAATAAAAAGAAAATGATCCCTTTGTTACAAGACAAGCCTTTTGGAATCGGATTAGGACTTAGCGGTGGCAGAGCTACCCGTTTCAATGTAGATACTCCTTTGGCAAAATTACCGCCAGATTCGTCCCATACCGCTACTTGGATTGAAACAGGCATCGTCGGTCTGCTGCTTTATTTCACACTCTTGTTACTTATATTAGCTAAAGCCAGCTATATAGCTGTATTCGTGGTCAAGGATAAAAAACTCAAAGGCATATTGATTGCTTTTATAGCCGGTATATCAGGAGTGCTGGTAGCAGCTTATGCAAACGACGTAACGACTTACCCCAATGGCATACTCATGAGTATTTTATATGCTTTCCTGTTTACCATACCTTATTATGACAAAGAACAAACAACAGATGTTACCACAACCTGATATATCAATTATTACAGTAAATTACAACGGTTTACAGGATACTTGTGAAATGATTGTCTCTTTACAGGCACATTTACATCGGTGTACGTATGAAATCATCGTCGTCGATAATGGTTCCCGGCAAAATGAAGCGGCTTTGATCCAACAACGTTTTCCATCTATTCGAACAATCCGGAGTGAGAAAAATAGGGGATTTGCCGGAGGAAATAATTTAGGTATCTGCGAAGCCCGCGGTAAATATATCTTTCTACTCAATAACGACACTTATGTGGAAGATGACACCCTATTTTATCTATGCGAAACGCTCACTCAACATCCCGAAGCGGCTGCCGTCTCCCCCAAAATCAGATTTGCAGCTCCTCCGCAGCACATCCAATATGCCGGATTCACCCCTATGAGCCGCTATACCTTACGCAATAAAAGTATCGGATACAACGAACCCGACAAAAAACAATACGACCGTACCATACCTACTGCCTTTCTTCACGGAGCAGCCATGATGATACGACAGGATATTATCGAAAAAGTAGGACTTATGCCCGAAATCTATTTTCTTTACTACGAAGAGATGGATTGGTGCAATCATATTGCTAACAAAGGTTATCAATTATACTATGAGCCGCGTTGTACTATTTATCACAAAGAAAGCAAGTCGACAGGCTCAGACAGCCCGCTAAAAACCTATTACCTCACCCGCAACCGTTTACTATATGCATGGCGCAATCGCCAGGGTACGGCCCGGGTAATAGCCCTACTTTATCAGGTGTGTATAGCTATTCCTAAAAATTTAATTGTAAATTTGTCATCTTGTAAAACCTCACAATTAAAAGCAATTACAAAAGGTATTACAGACTTTATTTGTCTAAAAAATAAAACATTATAAGAATGAATGGCAGGGAAATATTCTATTTCATTGAATATGTTTGTTGGATTGTGGCAGCGCTTATTGTGGCCTATCCCTTGTTCTATACGATAGTTTCTCTTATACGACGTGACATACGTTATCCAGAAGCTCGTCGTCAACATCGCTTTGCCGTATTGTTCCCTGCTTATAAAGAAGATCTGATCATTGAAGATAGCATACGTTCTTTTCTTTGCCAGGAATATCCCCGGGAACGATTTGAAATCGTCGTTATTTCTGACCATATGCAAAATGCAACGAATGAACGTTTGGCGCAATTACCCATCACCTTATTGAAAGCTTCATACGACAACAGTTCTAAAGCTAAAGCTCTCAATTTAGCCGTAGATAGCCTACCACCCGATAAATTCGATGCTGTAATTATCCTCGATGCCGATAATATTGTTGATACAAACTTTTTGCAAGAGATAAACAAAGCTATGGATGCCGGAGTAATGGCAATCCAGACACATCGTACGGCTAAAAACCGGAATACTGAAATAGCAATTTTAGATGGAGTCAGCGAAGAAGTCAATAACACTATATTCCGCCGGGGACACGTCCGCGTTGGAATCTCTTCCGCTCTGATTGGTTCTGGCATGGCTTTCGATTACAAATGGTTTCGTAAGAATGTGGCCCAACTATCTTCTGCCGGAGAAGATAAAGAACTCGAAGCCCTGTTATTAAAGCAAAGGATATTCATCGAATTCCTCGACCATGTTTATGTATACGATGAGAAGACGCAGGAAGAAAAAGGATTTTATAACCAACGCCGGCGTTGGCTGGCCACTCAATTTGCCCAATGGGGAAGAGTAGTCCGGGATCTTCCGAAAGCTATTCTCAGCGGGAATATCGATTACTGTGATAAGCTCATTCAATGGATGCTTCCTCCCCGCTTGATTTTGTTCGGAGGCATCATTATTATGGGCTGTATCATGCAGATCGTTGACTGGCCACTGGCCTTAAAATGGTGGACTTTGTTTATTCTACTGGGGATCACTCTTTGTTTGGCTATCCCCGACAAAATGGTAGATGAAAACTTTAAGAAGTCTATCCATAAATTGCCGATTTTGTTTTTTATGATGGTCATCAATCTTTTTCGTTTAAAAGGTGCAAATACTAAATTCGTACACACCGAGAAAAAGACCCTCTCAAACAATAAAAACATCGAAAAATGAAAATCGCTATAGAAGCTCAACGCCTATTTAGGACCAATAAACACGGAATGGATTTCGTAGCTCTTGAAACGATTCGGGAGTTACAAAAAATTGACACCATAAACGAGTATTATATTCTGGTTGCTCCGGGTTCTGATCATTGTCTGAATGCTACAAACAATTTTCACATCCTTGAACTCAAATGTCCCACTTATCCACTTTGGGAACAGTTCGCCCTTCCCAAAGCAATACGGAAAATTCGTCCAAATTTGCTTCATTGCACGAGCAACACAGCTCCCCTTTATTGTTCAGTACCACTGATCCTCACTTTACATGATATTATCTTTCTAGAAAAAAGAGCCGCCAGCAATATTTCCATTTATCAAAACATGGGCTGGTACTACAGGCGTTTTATCGTGCCCAGAATTCTACCTAAATGTAAAAAAATCATCACGGTATCGCAATTCGAATGTAATCATATTCTGGAAACACTAGATCTGTCTGAACAGCAAATCATAGCTATTCATAATGGTTATAATCAACGTTTTCATCCCCTAGAGAATGTTTCTGAAATCATTCGGAAATATATCCCCCACGATGATTATCTATTTTTCCTAGGCAATACAGATCCGAAAAAAAATACCCCCCGTACTTTAAAGGCCTATAGTATTTACCTAAAAAAGTCTACGCATCCCTTGCCCTTGTTGATTGCCGATCTGGAAGAAAAAGTGATTGACCGTATTCTTGCACAACAGAATATATCAGAAATCAAACCGATGCTTTATTTCCCGGGTTATATTACTCACGCTGATTTACCGGCCATTTACAACAAAGCAAAAGTATTTCTCTATACGTCTCTCCGGGAAAGTTTCGGTATTCCGTTACTCGAAGCCATGGCCTGCGGCACTCCCGTTATCACCTCCTGCACCTCCGCCATACCGGAAATCGCTGGAGAAGGGGCCATTCTCATTTCTCCAGAAGATGAAAATGCGATAGCCGATGAACTACTAAAACTCGAAAACGATCCCAGTTATTATAAACAACAAATAGCTTATGGGCTGGAAAGAGTTAAAAAATTCTCCTGGCAAGCCACAGCCCGCCAAGTATTAAATATATATCAAAACCTGAATTCCTAAATGTGATTAGTTATGAATACCTTGTTTCCCATTATCTACTCGCTGATTATTTTTCTTTTTCCCTTTGTAGGAAAATTCCATTATAACCGTCAGACATTAAATTCTATAGTCATTTCTTTGGGATTATTGGGAACATTTATTGGAATCATTTACAGTCTCCTGCATTTCGATCCGGAAAATATCAGTACTTCTTTACCGCAACTCCTAGCAGGTTTAAAAACCACGATTCTGACGATTATCAGTAGCATCATTACTTCCTTGTTGTTAAAATTGTTTCCGGTATTTTATGGTATCCGAAAAGAAAAAAATACTATTATTGAAAATCTGCCGGAAACGATGAAGGAAATCCTTCATCAATTAATTGCTATCAAAGAGAATATTCATAAAACCGGGATCATACAAAACCCCGACGGAACCTTACAAGCAACGGAATTATTTCAGGATAAAGCTTTGTATGATCTGGCACGCAACACTTCCCAGATCATGCAAAAACAATCCCAATACCTCAGTATTACACAGGAAGAAAACAAACGCCTTTACGAACAGTTACAACAACTCCTGCAAGCCAGCCAAACGACCAATGAAAACCTCACTACCCTGCTCGAAAAAGGAATTCGCAACGAAGAAAACCGTTCTGTCAGCGAACCGCCCACGCCGGTAATGAAAGAAATCCTGCAGCAATTAATTGCTATCAAAGAGAATATTCACAAAACCGGGACGATACTCCATCCCGATGGAACCGTACAGGCAACGGAATTATTTCAGGATAAGGCCTTGTATGATCTGGCACGCAACACTTCCCAGATCATGCAAAAACAATCCCAATACCTCAGTATTACACAGGAAGAAAATAAACGCCTTTACGAACAGTTGCAACAACTCCTGCAAGCCAGTCAAACAACCAATGAAAATCTCACTACCCTGCTCGAAAAAGGAGTCAGTAACGGAGAAAACCGTTCTGTCAGCGAACCGCCCACTCCGGTAATGAAAGAAATCCTGCAGCAATTAATTGCCATTAAAGAGAATATTCACAAAACCGGGACGATACTTCACCCCGACGGAACCGTACAGGCAACGGAATTATTTCAGGATAAGGCTTTGTATGATCTGGCACGCAACACTTCCCAGATCATGCAAAAACAATCTCAATATTTAAGTATTTCCCAGGAAGAAAACCGACGCTTATACGAACGGCTGGAGACTTTGTTAACGGTGACAGAAGCTACCAATAAAAACCTTGAAACACTTTTAGAAAAAGGTATTAACCGTGGAAATAAAAAAATTACAGCACAGGTGGACGAACTTTCCCAGCTCGTAAAATCTACCGGAGAACAGGTTACGGTTCAAATTAAACAGATAAACGAAAAACGGGCCAAAGAAGCCAAAGAATTAATGCAATTCACCCAAACCCTGCAAAATATCATAAAAAAACTCAACCAAAGCCACAATGCTCTATACAAATCACCTGAAGAACAATAAAAATCATCAAAATTTGTAAGCCATGAACTCCTTTCAGAACAATGAAGAATCTTCTTGGGCAGTCGTTGCCGGAGTCACATTCGTGCTTATGCTAATTTTTTTATTTATCTCCGTTGGATATATGTCCAACGCCATACAGGATAAAAATAAAATTACAGCAGTTGCCAATAGTTATGAAAAAATTCAGGTCGAACTGACAAACGACTTACGGGAAGAGTTTTCTGAAAATTTAAAAGAATGGAATGCCAGTTTTGATCCTTCCAATCTTTCCATCCGATTCGAATATCCAGAAATTTTATTCAAAGTGGGAAGTGCCGAATTGAACGATAAATTCAAAAACATTCTAACCAGTTTTTTCCCTCGCTTTCTACAGATCATAAACGATCCTAAATATAAAAACGATATCGAGGAAATCCGGATTGAAGGGCACACTTCCAGTGAGTGGGAAGGAGAATCCTCTCCCCGACAGGCTTATTTTAAGAATATGGAACTTTCACAGAACCGGACCCGGAATGTGTTGGAATATCTGCTTTCGAATATCCAGGATGAAGACCTGTTCAATTGGACTAAAAAATATGTGACAGCCAATGGGCTCTCTTCCAGTAAACCGATTTTAAACCCTGATGGACAAGAGGATAAAATTCATTCCCGACGCGTAGAATTCCGTATCAAAACCAATGCAGAAAAGCAAATTATTAAAATTATTGAACAAACACATCAGTAGCCATGCTTGTCCGATTAAAAGAAAAAATTAAAAATAATCCTCCGCTAAAAACCTTTGTCCACCGTCTGTTGGTTCATCCTATTAAAACACGCCCTCGTTTCTGGTTACGGTGCTGCCGTTTTTTGTATATCAAACGGGGCAAGGGCACTGTCATCTACCGAAATACGCGCAAAGATATCGTCCCCTTCAACGATTTCTATTTAGGCGATCATTCTGTTATCGAAAGTTTTTCTACCCTAAACAATATGGTTGGTGAAATCCGGATTGGCTCACGTAGCCGTATCGGCTTGGGAAACACAATTATAGGTCCCGTTCACATTGGCAATGATGTCAATCTGGCCCAAGGAGTTGTCGTCTCCGGCCTGAATCACAATTATGAAGATCCATGCCAAACCATTATTTCTCAAGGAGTTGTCACCTCCCTCATTACAATCGAGGATGACGTATGGGTGGGTGCTAATGCCGTCCTCCTGTCCGGCGTTACAATCGGTCACCATTCTGTCGTGGCTGGAGGAAGCATTGTCACACATGATTTTCCTCCTTATAGTGTCGTGGCCGGCAATCCAGCCAAGGTCATCAAATATTACGACCCCCAGCAAAACAAATGGGTAAGACCAAAAGCCTAAAGGCTTTCTCTTCACCCTTTCAATTGCTTAAAAAGAAATAGAGCAAAATTCCGGAATCGTATCTGTTTTACATATCTTTTCCGAAAACAGAATAACAAAAAAATCATCTTCTCCTGAAAGGATAAAGGCCATGCTATACTTAAAAACGCATTTAAAGTGATAGCCCGATGCTTATCTATCAAAGCTTTGATATCATCTTTCTGAGTCAAGGCAAATAAAGACAATTGCTCAAAAACAGTTTGATAACCGATACGATTTTTTCGGCTTATCTTTTTAGTCATTGTCGAAGCAGGACGAATACGACGTTTAAAAAATGAATTCTTGATATACCCCATTTGGGTAGCATGGAGATAGACCATTACTGTAAACAATTGATCCTCATGTATAATACCACTGTAAAAAACAGGGCTCCATCGTTTTAATAAAGAAGCACGCAGCAACAACATACAGGGAGAAACACAAAATTGATTTGTATCCAACAAAAAATTCATCAATTCTATTCCCCCGTATACCCGGTCTTCTAAATCCTTATAATGATAATTAAAAGAAAAACGGGTTTCCTTGTCTTCGGTCAGCACCTCAGCTTCAAATATAACGGCATTCAAATCTTCCTCTTCGCACTTACGGTAACAACATTCCAAAGCATCAGCAGCTAATACATCATCACTATCCATAAAATAAACATATTTGCCTGTAATATATCGAAGACCTATATTACGAGCAACAGCTTGCCCCTCATTCGAGGCTTGTTTATAAAATTTTATACGGGAATCAGTTGAAGCCAATTGTGCGACAATTTCGCAACTATTGTCAGTCGACCCGTCATCCACAACAATAATTTCGATATCACGCAAAGTCTGATTTAGAATGCTATTTAATGCTTCTGCCACATATAATCCGGTATTATATACCGGCATAACTACACTCACCTTCGTCATCTCAAAAATTTCAAAAAGGACAAACAGCCAACAATTTCTCGGAATCGAACAAAATGGGAGACCAGTTTTTACGGAATTCCAATAATTCTTCCAAAGGATAAAAACGTTCTAACTTTATTGGCTTACTCCTCTCCTTTCCTACAGAAAGATAATAATCATTAAACTTAAAACTTTTATCGATATCGTCGCTAAACTCTACCCAACAGTTGGGAATGCCGTAGGCATCAGAAAGAATAATTCCATGTAAAGAGCTGGATAATATAAATTCACATTCATTTACCCGATCGATAAAGGAAGACCAGCTCCCATAATTCTGGATATCGAACACATATACTTCCTTCATTTTTCTGTAATTATCCAGCCAAGTTTTCGCTTTATCGCAATAATGAGGAATAATCCCCAATTTATATTTCTTCTCCACTGAAGGTTTATAAAATCTGGGAAACAATAAAGCCGGATCACCGTAAATTTCGGGACAGTCAACCCCTTGTTCCAATAAAAATTTTCTCGTCAATGGCCCCCGGACAGCACATACCTTCATGGGCTTTTCCTGCAACTTCATCTTTGGCGAAATAGCCCCGCTTCCCCAAATTATTCCTTGTTTATTACTCAATTGGGCCACAATACTTCCAATACATAAATAATTTATCCGCTTTCCCGAGAAAAGGGTAAAACGCCTCGGTACAACTTTTTTACCGGAAATGAGTTCCGGAAGAATGAGATTTACATCGTCTCCCCAATTATAACGCCCCAACAACGATTGAGGAGGACACCAAAAATGGACCAATACAATATTTTTGCAAAATAAATCCCGACAGGTATATTTCCCTATATATAAAGGATTCGCAAACAAGCGTTTATAAACTTTAAATAGAATATCTGCTACCTTCATTTCATTATTTTTTGCTTGATTTTATGGAAAGGCTGAGCGATTAACATCCGTTCTTCAGTATTTAAACTAAATTTATACAATATCCCCAAATAGAAAAGGCTAAATACCGCCACTCCTGCCATGAGCCCTCCCCAGGACTGGACATTTCTTATATTTAATAAATAAAGAGTTGGAAAAGGCAGCCAGCAAATTGGCAACATCATCCGTAAAATTTCCTTCCAAAAACGGATCACGTCCAGATGAATAACTTTACAATAATAAACATTCATAACGATCCCATGTCCTAACAGTAAACACAAGGAAGTAACAATGGCACATCCCATTCCCCCGTATTGTTTCGTGATCGGGATCGAAAAAACTAAGCTCAAAATAGCTATACCCAAATATAAGTAAGCCCGGAATTTCAATTGAGCCTTAGCTTGCAAAATAGTATACCCTAAACTCTGCAAAAGAGGAATACTTAAAGGTAACATCAAGATCAAAGCTATACTATAGGAAGAAGAATAATCCTCCCCGGCCCAACAATAAATAAACAATTTTCCAAAGGCAATAAAGCCAAACATAATAAATCCCAATACAATAAATTGAATCCTTCCCACCCGAATAAATAAATCTGACAATCTGCTCTCCGGGATATCACAGGCAATCATGGAGGTCACCTTCGGTAAAAAAAGAGTCGAAAGAGTATTGGCAAAACTCATATAATATCCTTTTAGTTGTATGGCGACTGCATAAATCGCAACGGCTATAGTTCCCGTATAAATCCCCAATATAAATTGCCCCGTACTCCAGTAAAGTTTATCGATAATACTCCCTATAAAAATGAAAAAGGAATAACCACAAACTTCTTTGAATAATTTTTTGTCCCACTTATCAAAATGAATTTTAATTTTAAGTTTCGAAATACAAAACCAACAATTTATTCCCAATACACACAAATTCATTATCGTCATAATAACAATCATCGCCACAGCTTTGTAGCCCAATAATAAAATAATAATCATAATGCACGGCTGTAATACAATCCGTACAATATTAATTAATTGCTGCCATACAAAACATTGATAAGCCGTAATAATTGAACCTGAAATCCCAAAAACAAAAGAAACAGCCAGATTTACAACCATTAGTAAAACCATAATCTGCATCTGGTGTAATTGTTCAATATCCATGGTTTTACTAAATAATGTATCCACATTAAAATATAAAACCGTACCTGCACTTAAAGTAATAAGCCCTATGATCCCATAAAACAGAACAAACATACCAAATAAAGCCCATTGCTTTTCTTCTTTATTTTCTGCACGGTATTGAGCGGTATAACGAACGATCGCATTTCCAAACCCCATATCCAGAATAGTCAAATAACCGACAACCGAAGCTGCCAAAGAAAACATTCCATATTCCGATTGGCCCAACATACGCAACATGAAGGGAGTATATAATATACCTACAATATTAGATAAGCCTATAGACAGATAAGATAAAACTGCACCGGCCTTAATTTGATTAACAGCCATTAATATACTCCTTTTAATAAAAATATTAAGCTACAAAGGTATCATTTTTAAATAAAAAGAAGAGAGATGGCGGAAAATATATAACTTTGTTTCCTAATCCCTAAAGCAATGAAAGCACTTTTTCTGATCTTTCACGATTTCGATCCGGCAAATGGTATCAGTAAAAAAATACAGGCACAAATCCGTGCCTTACAAGCGAACGGACTGGAAACTGATCTTTGCTATCTACAGGAGAATACTTCCGTCAAGCGCCGTATCGTAAACAATCAAGTAATTGCCGACTACGGAACAACCCTTAAAGGAAAAATCAGGAAACGAGTGGAATACGATTCCATTACCGATTATGTCATTCGTCAGCATATAGACCTGGTCTATATGCGTTCAAATCACAATGCTAATCCATTTACAATTCGAATGCTTCGCCGGATGAAAAAAGCAGGTACTCGTGTCGTCATGGAAATTCCCACTTATCCCTACGATCAGGAATACATCGAGCCTTTTATGAAAGCGGAATTATTTATTGACCGTTGTTTCCGGAAAAGAATGGCTCGCTTCTTAGAGGCTATTGTGACTTTTTCGGATTATAAAATTATATTCGGAGTACCTACCATACAGATTTCCAATGGCATCGATTTTGCAGAAATTCCCCTGAAAACACATCTCAACGATACAACCCACGAACTGCACCTTATCGGGGTGGCCGAAATTCACTATTGGCACGGTTACGATCGACTCATCCGTGGACTAGCGGTATACTACGAGCATCCCCAAACTTATAAAATATATTTTCATATTGTGGGGGAAATGAGCGGCCAACGGGAACAAGACGAAATTCTGCCCCTGATCGCAACATACCATTTAGAACCCTATATCATTTTTCACGGCAAACAATCCGGCCAAACGCTTGATCAAGTGTTCAACCAATGTGATTTCGGAATTGGCAGCCTGGGCCGACATCGTTCCGGCATCGACAAAATCAAAACCCTGAAAAACCGGGAATATGCCGCCCGTGGTATCCCTTTTATTTATTCCGAAACAGATGAAGATTTTGAGCAAATGCCTTATGTACTTAAAGCACCAGCAGACGAATCTCCTATAGACATAAAAAAAATGATAGACTTTCATTCTACTTTAAAAATGTCTCCCCAAGAAATCCGCGATTCGGTCAGTTCCCTCTCCTGGAAAGAACAGATGCGGAAAGTAATTCAACAAATCTTTACTTAATTCGCTTTAATAAAGCTTCTTTTTGAGGAGAATTCTTTAATAATGCTGTAAAATATACCGCATCCCGGCGATTGATTTCCGTCGGAAATTTTTCATACTGCTCGACAAAATGCGTAGCATGTTCAACCAACTTTTTCCGGCAATCTATATGAAGCATCGTTCCTTGCTCGTAACTCGCATAAGACAAACCTTTTACATTATCGTCAGCAGATACCGATAAAATAGCCGATTCTGGCATGCCTTCCAAGTTCAAGGTTACCGAAGGATAATAAAAATTCTCTTCTGCCGGCAGAGTAACAATTAGCTTTAAAGTATGTTCATCAACGACAACTTTTTTAATAATTCCATGTATCCGATAATAATTGTATTCATAATACTCCTCCAAGCTGGTAAACCACAACGAATCATCTCCATCTTTTCCATATTGATCATTCAACCACAAAAAGAATTCAACCCACTCTGTACCCGTACCATGCACTCCAACACACACAGCTTCCCGCTCTTCTTTTGCTAATTTTAATTGTGATTCTATAAACTCCTTGGTAGCCGCAACCTCAGAAAAATTACGATTTAACACAACTCCCCTCAAATCCTTTTTAACTTGAAAAGGAAATAATTTCTCCGCTTGCGTTTGAGCCGTCATTATCTGTATCGGAGCATACCTTTGAGCAGCCGTAATATAAGTCTTATTACCATTAGGTTCCGCCAGCACTTTAGATCTTCGTCCAGATAAATATTTTAAAATACTATCCTGCGCAGAAGCATAATGTACAAGAACAGAATCTGCTACATTGACAGCTTCTGTATTAACATCATGAAAAGCGATGCCTGTTCCGTAATTTACCATTTCTCTCACATTGTCCCACACCAAACCAGATTTCATAAAAAAACGATAATAATTTTGAGAAAAACCAGATGATACAACTGTTTTGGCATTCATAAAATCCCATTCCGGTGCTAAGGTAGTTGTAAAATTAAATCTCACTTCATTCCCAGCGCCATCCGTTGAACCGAGAGTTTTTCCCAGCGTATAAACATCAGGAGGGAGATCGTCATTCAAATATTGACGGACATCATAATAATATTTTTTAGACAATGGCCTTCCATTTAGGGCTGCCCAAGTACAACAATAAGAAGCCTGCTTACAATCGTCCTGAGATAAAATAAATAACCAGGATTTATTATATTTCAATGGAGGTATCTCAACTTTTACTTGTTCCATATTTATACCTGCCTTGGTTTGTATAACCATTTCAACTGTTACACCCTGGTTCTCACTTGAAAAGGGATATATATATAAAGGTTCTTCTATTACATCTTTCTTCTCCTGATATAAATTCCTATGTTTTAAACACGAACTAAACAAGAAAACAACAACAATAAGCACAAGTATCTGAAACTTTTTCATATAAAAACATTTTATCTTCCTATTAAATGGGAGG
>JZRM01000410.1:0-14310 GCA_000963415.1 Blastocystis sp. subtype 6 | reverse complement strand
TGTGAGTCAAAAAAACAGACTATGCGCAAAGTCACTCAACTACCTCGCCTTTCTCCTTATGCCTCTTTTTTGTCTCTTCTAGAGATTTTAAATACAGAGGGAATGAGTCAAGTACATTCACTGGCATCAACGGATAGCGTTCTTCGTCATATGATTCTTCTCTGCACATAATTCGAACCAAGGTATGTAATGGAATCGAATAGTATGGGATCTTCTCCTTCGGGTTGTCAATAAAATAGGATATCAAACAACGTAGCACTGCCTGATGGGACACAACAATCACTGGCTTTGTTGTCCTCTCTAACTCAAAAATCACAGGTTGTAACCGTTCAATGATATCAATATAACTCTCTCCCCTACACATCACCCACTGATTCGATCCATACTGGGGATATCGAAAGTTCAACTTATCCAATTTCCTTTGTTTCGCCAACTCCGGATACTTCATTCCCATTTCTTTATATGTCAGATTCTCACAGATTCCAGCATCGATCTCATTCAATGCAGCCCATCGCACTCGACTGTTGCATTCGATATACTCTGCAGTTTGAACGGTTCGACGCTTGCAGCTTGTCCACACAGCAAGCCGCTTCACATCGATGTTTTCTAGCGTTGAAACAAACCTATTTCGCACGATGACGACACACCTACATCCCCAGATGTTTGGCATAAGTCTTGCCGAATTCTGTCAAATTGGGGTCACCGCCAATACGATCCTCAAGATTGTATTCCGACTGACCGTGTCGAGTGAAGTAGATGGGCTTGGGCTCAGGATGCAGATTCATAACGAAAGAGACGATCGTTGTAGGGAGGTAACCGCGAACATTGTTTGTGATGTATCTCTTTCGGTTATCCTTGTTGATTTCCACAATGCAATACACAGGCTCCACTTCGTCCTCTAAGTCATCATAACTAGGTTATAACGAGGTGTTGAAACTACCTTAGCACTTGGTATTTCACGCGATTCTCGTAATCCTGCATTGCATGCTCTGCATCGTACCCCATGTATTCGATGGAAAACAGCTTCTCTCGGCGAAAACGGCGTAACCGAATTGAGCTATCATTGACACGCATTTCTATCCACAGTGGAAGATGAACGTTAGGCTACGTCATACGGTGGCAACTGTCAGTACCTCTTTTGAAATCATCTTCGTTATGTACTCTCGAGTAGATCGAGAGAGATTGGACCCGTCAAGCAGACCCACTTGCCCTCCCTCGCGTAAATAAACAAACATTTGTTGAATAGTGTCGTTAATGACCGCCAAGCGCAACTTACTGCATTCCTCATTATCTACGTTCCAATACTCTGCCGATGGAGATGCGTGCTCGGGGTAATTCTGCTTGCGTACATCAGAGCATGAAAACACTCGCGCATTGTAACCTTTCCATCTTAGGAAGCGGCTGATTTTGTTCGCAACATATCTATGAATCAGAGAACACAGAAGCATAAAAGCGTACGTTTTCCCACAACCCGATATTCCAACCATGCAAATAATTAGTTTTACGCCATCTCCGAGTTGCATCAAACCCCCAAGTCCAGGAACGCCATGGACGCGAGTATCACACTCCAGCGTTCTACCCGGGCGTATTTCTATTTTTCATGCAAACTTCGATAAGCAACGCTCTTCAGAAAATTGCTCCATGTAATCAAATCTAAATTTGATTGTGCGTAATTAGGCATTTATCCAATTTATAGCCCCTAATTTCCCTACTAATAGACACTTCAATTATTCGATCAAACAATACAGTTAACTAACACAGATATGACAGGTTTTGCACTAGACTTCTTCTTTCTCGGAACTACTTTGATTTGAGGCAAATGCGAGTTCTTCGAAGAGGCAGGTTTACTCGGTTTCGAAAAGATATTTGATATGTACTCCTCTGACTTCTTCAGGGCTTCTTCTTGACGTCGCTTTATGGCTTCACTCAATTCCTTCTCCATATCCTCCTTCTTCTCCTGCTGCGACTGCATTTCCGCTTGCTTCTTTGTCTCCTCGCGACTTCGAATGATCGACAACGCCTCCTCAGGATCCGTATTCATCGTCCTTCGCTGCTGCGCTTGCAAGGTGTCGAGAGCATCATAGATGTCCATTTCGTGTTTTGATTCTTCAGTTCGGTTCTCCAGAGCTTTGATCGCATCAATTCCTTCTGCCTCCTCTAGTAACCTTTTCTCTTCGAGCTCCAATTGCCGCTCATTCATATGAATATACGCATTTTGCGTGGCACCGTACTCCACAACATACCCACCACTCTTCGGATCTGTTTTGATGGCAAATTCCGAGCCACAGTTCACACACTTAAAATAGAACCGCTCGATAGCAATTCCTAGGTAGTCTTCACCATTTGCAGTCTCTTTTCGTGTGTTGAACTTTTTTCCTGCATACATGAACTCTCCACATGCGTTGCATTTCACTGTGAACGGCAGCATCATTCGAACGCTAAACTGTCCAATATTGGATAGCTTCACTTTGCATGCTTTCTCGGGATCAAAATTCCAAGGAATGAACTTGTTTACAACCTTTCGTTCACCCATTCCAAAAAAAGTATGTTTCCCTCATTGTCACTGCCTTGCGATCGTTCGCTCTCGTTTTTGATGAAGCGACGTTTTGGCCATCCTCTCGCTCACGATCGTTTGAGCTGGGCTGTTTGATCATCGAGGAACTTTTCCCTAAGAATCGTCCGACGCAATCGAGTCTGGCAACAAACAAAGCCACCCAGATCCAATAAACACACTTTCAAAGGAACGATTCGAACGTTCAAATACAGTACACTTTTTTGCCTTTCCCCACTGAATAAAGTCAAGAAAATCAACGGTGGAGTTGCGATTCGACTGCAGCTGCGTGGCCAAGAGACCAAACGAGCTCTCCCTGGTGACCACCAAAAAGTCCGCGCGTTGCAAAATCAGCAGATCGACGATGGCGCGCATCACGTGCGTCTCCCCCTTGCGATGGAAGACGTTCTTGGCCTGTGCGGAGTGTCCGATTTCGAACTCCTTCGTCGTCACGACCTGCATGCCGTAGCGTGTTCTGAACAGCGAGATCACTCGCTGCGTGTCGGTGGAGAGGAAGATGAACACGTCCTCTTTGCCGAGGCGATTTCGCTGCATGTACCTCTCCACCTCTGCGAAGAAGAGCGAGATGTCGCTCATCCGCAGGAACTCTCTGTCTCGCGTGCGGTAGAACTGGCCCCCCATGCGCACCTGCACTCCGATCATCGTTCTCGTGAGCAGTTGCGACACGTACGAGTTCACGAGAGCACACACAGACGCGCGGGGATACAGGAACAACTCGTTGAACAGGTTGCGGACGTCGCGGAGATGCGGCTGCTGCTTGTGCCAGAGATGCTGCCGTTCGAGGGCCGATCGGTAGTGGCGGTTGAGGAGGAAGTGCGGAGTGACGTCTGTGAAGCAGTCGATCAGCAGCGCTGGCTTTCGGGCCAGGCTGTTGAGGTGGTTTCTGCGGAGAGCACGACCCTGGGCGAGTGTGGAGTAGAAGAAGAAGGACTGCATCGATGAGGATGCTATGCTGCCCGACTGGAAAGTGAAGTTGGGAATAAAGGAGTAGAAGTACGGAGTGTAGAGGGAAAACGGAACCACTATCTCAAAACTAGGGAATGATGACTACTCTGGATTCCGCGACCGGTGGCTAATGCTGCCACAAGAGAAGAAACCAAACCAACAACCATGTTTCCCAAGCCTGATTCTGGATTGATTTTGTAAATAATCACTCGCTTCGAGCTCGAGATGTTTCTCTGCAACTCGGCAATGTACTCGAATAACGAACCAAAGAGGATCTCTTGGATCTCCGTGTAATTCCCTACCACGATTTCTGGATCATCACCTTCCACTGAGGTATCTTGGTTTTGTGCAGATGCTCCTTGAAAGTGGGTAATGCACGTAACTGGTTCATCCATAAATATTTGTGAACTCAAATAGACTTTCTCTATGAGACCAACGTATAGCATCAGGAGAATCAGATATATCTAAGCCGTTATCATTAACTCAATGAAGCACACTCCAGCGGCTGGCTTTCATTTGTTTCTACAGAACTGTTTCGCTGGAAACAAACAAACGGCAAAAACACTTTTAGAAACGTTCTTTTGACAATCTTGACACAATACACTCCTTGCTTGATCCCAAGTAGTTGGGGCTTCTGCCGATCGAATACAGCAACTCCACAATCAGTTTCCACTCCTCCGCATTTCTCAGGGAGTTCTTCCATAAGCGGATGATGACATCCACCTGCTTTTCCCATATCGGAAACTCCACCCTACACTGCCTCTTCTGCAGATAAGCCAGCAGGATCTTCAGCACGAGAACATGATTGGCAATTGAATATCCTGTCTGTCTCAGATTCATCACGCCCTCCAGCAGAGAAAACATCACATCCAACTCGATCAGGTCGTGGATATTCATCACCTCGTACAGCTTCTCCAGAATCTCATGAATTTGCTGCCCTTCACCCCTCATTAACACCGTGAGTGGAGAGAGAATCTGGTAAAACTGAACCACGTCTATCTGATTCGCTTGCTTCCAACTTTCGAAGCACATCCGAACTCCAACCGATTGTACTTCACAGGAAGAGGAAGAAAGCAAGAAAACGGCCACCTGGCTTGTGCTGTTCGCATCGATCGTGTGATTCTGCAGCAAAGAAAGCATCAAGTCCCCATAATTCACCGAGTCGATTGGGTTGGAGAGCAGCTGATCAATCTCCCGCTGGCAAGGAATGTACCCGTTTGACGAAGCAAGCGTAAGAATTCGCAGAGAAGAAGGCTCTGCTAAATCCGTCTGCAAATGACTAACGATTTCCTGCTGCTGATTAGCCAGCGACGGGAGAGAAAGAGACAGAAGAACTGAGTTGAAGGCTAGCACTGTCTTCGAAGGGGAGGCTACTTGTTGCGTCAATGAAAGTATTTCAGAAATCCTGGGCAATATGAAGTCCAATCGGTTGTACTGTACTGCAGTCAGCAAGAAGGAAACCAATACTGAAAACGAATCGGGAAGGAGAGAAATCACCTGGTCTAAAAAGAGTGAGAAAACGACCGAATTCTGCTGTGACTGAAGAAGAACACTCAACAGAGGTGCGGCCATTTCAACGACATCCACAGACTCCATTTCTACTCGTAGTAACATCTGCAATACCCAATTCACATCGTCCAAAACATCCTCAATCGAAGCAAGACGAACAAACCCATCCAGCACTCTGGAGAGAGAAGGAAGTTCCCAAAAAGACTGCGACGACAGTTGACGCATCAGCTCGTCATCTAAGAAAGGCTCGTAAGAATCAAATGCTGAAGGCGAGGCACTAAAGAGCGTGACAATAAAGAGATATCGCATGTCTAGAATGGGTTGAAGAGAGCAGTTTTCAACTCGCTTCGATTCACTCAGGAAAGATGCAATCTGTGACACTGTAAACTAGATCTTATCAAAGAAAAACGCGATCACAGGAAGAAAACGAACCAGACACAGCAAGATGGACTGAAGCAACAGAATCTCGCGTTGAAAATAGGGAGATAACAGGGGAGAATGGACGGTGCGATGAATCGAGAGGATTTGTGAGACATCAAACTGGAGTGCTTGAAGCAATTGGTCAACAAACGAGGGCCCCAGCTCTGCCTTTATGAATGTTTCCACACGCACTGTATCCTACTGAGAAGAAGAAGACGACTCATACTCTTGCATGCAAGATAATCGACAGTAACTTCAAAAGAGCATATCGCTCTGCAAAGTACTTGGCTACAGCGAAATGAAGAGTAGGAGCACTCCAGTTCACACGCAAATCAAATCGTCGTGCCAAGTCGTTTTCATTCCGCATGAACCAAGAGAGTGTGGTGTTATCCAAGCCAAGATAGAGAGAAATCTGCTCATACTCGATAGAGAACTTCCGAATCGGTTCATCCCCATCTAATAGCGAGAGTCGTTTTGATTTCCTTTGGGAAGTACTAGAAAGTAAAATGATCACAACGATCCTACGATATAAACATGCTTCCGGACAGGCACTCCTTTGGCTGTTTCAAAAAGAGGCGAAAATGGTCAGTTGCGACAGCTTTATCGATTATGGAATAACCTGAATCTCCTTTCTTGATTGCTTGCCTGTACTGTAGTAGAAGCTTTTCAAAGGGTAGATAGAACGTATCAGGAATGGAGCCAACCATTTTGTATTATAGACGAGTATTCAAGTGGACAACGTATCTATTCAACGTAAAGTAAACTATCCAAATAGTTATTTCCGACATAAAAAGGTGTTGTGTTAGTTTTTCTTTTATTCGTAATCTTTTTTCATGCCACGAAGTAATCAACAAGAGGTGGTATTTCGTTGTAATGCTGAAAGCAGAAATGTAGTGTGGTGACGAACTTGTTTACTGTAGTCTACACCATTTTCAAGATGGGATCCTTGCATCCTGAGCCTCACAAAGAGATATTTAGAACTACTGTCACCGGACTATACACGTCTCTTAAAGCATATTCCCATTCCTCATATTTTGTCTGCTTCTCGGTCGGCAGACAGTGGAAGTCAGAGCCGTTGTTTGAAAATTGTGGTAGGTAGTTGGATTTGGAGTCCATTCCTAGTATGACTCTACTACTTTGTACCTGAATATTTTGGATGACAATAACTTTCGCATATTTGAATCATATCTCATCGACATTATGAAAACATCAGCTCAGGTTCGTAATCAAATGCATGACATGATTTTTGCACAAACGAATATGGATGTGGCTGCTTGCTTCATGCGTGACGCATAGGAGGATTGTACGGACCCTGCTTTTGTGAGTATTCTGACGAGTCTGAGTTCGTGTTCCTCTCCTGCGGAGGTGAAGCATCTTCTCACAAGGGTGAGCGATTATCTCAATGAGACAGACACCTCCATTTTAGCGCTGCAGAAGCCCTAGTAAGTCATCAGCCACTCTCCCACCTAGTTATCTGAATTTCGTGGAGTGTCTTCGCTACATGTCCGAAGAGCTGGTCACACAGGATCTGATGACGTATGCGACGGACCTGATTCACTTCTTTGACGACAACGTGGACGATCCGATTGTGGCGTCGGAGCTCCAGCCGACTCCAGTCGATCTCAACAAGATGGTGAAGGTGCTGCGAGTGATTGGAAAAGGTGCAGCAGGATGGGGATTCTGAAGTGTAGGCAAGTATGGCATTGTGTACGAAGCAATTCTCCTCAACAACAGCGAGCATGTCGCCTTGAAACGAATCGAGAAGAGGAACGTCACTCAAGACATTGTGAAGACCGTGATGGTTCGGTCGTAGGCTTGTTCTCACCCACAGAGAGAAGCGGCGATTCTCTACCGACTTCGTCGCCATCCCCACATCGTAGGTCTTCATCACTTCTGGGAGGACCGGAACAACTTCTATCTGGTGCAGGACCTGATGCTCGGTGGAGAGCTGTTTCATGCCATCATCAACGCACATTCTTTTAGTGAAGCGCAGGCACAGCGGTGCGTGATGACCCTCCTGTACACCCTCCACTACTGCCACCAGCGCGGTATCGTTCATCGCGACTTGAAGCCGGAGAACCTCCTGCTCTCTGAGCCCAGAAATCTCGATTCGATCCGCATCGCTGACTTTGGCTTGGCGAACGAGATCACGATCACCAACACGCTCAAATCCTACTGCGGAACCCCAGGATACATGGCTCCAGAGGTGCTCACCAACCAGCGGTACGGTCCCGCGGTGGACATGTGGTCGTTGGGTGTGATTACGTACATTCTGTAGCAGTAGGAGGGGAGAGTGATCCATAGGCTGTGTGGATATCATCCATTTCCTCAAGGCGATGACAAGCGCATGTACTACAACATCACACACGGGATCTTCAGCTTCGATCAAGATATCTGGGCCGATAAGAGCGACGATGCGAAGGATTTCATTACTCGCCTTCTGTGCGTGGATCCGAATCAGCGCATGGATGCCCTGCAGGCGATCAATCACCGCTGGATGATGTTTGCCTCGAAGTCGACAATGAATATGAACCGAGCGGTGCAGGAGCTGGATCGGTACAACATCTGGACAAAGGCTCACGCGAGAAGTAGGGACGTAGCGTGAATCGTCAGTAGATCCTGCGGTCGCAGCACAGGAAGGCATTCAGATTGTGAACTACGTGTCGCTGGCCGATTGCTGTCGCTTTGCAGGCGTTGTTGACATCTAGTGGTGTACGTGAATCCCACAACATCTCAGCAGGCGCTTTTTTCTCTCCCTCGGCAGTCTGTACTGAGTTGCGACCAGATGATCAATGCTGCTGATGGCGTCTGGATCCACGTGTATGACGATAACCAGTCAATGCACTCGACAATGGACCCTGCAGGAAGTGGCGACATGTGCACGTGTGAATTGTAGAGTGGGTTTTGGCAGGAAGGATCAACGATAATCCTATCTGCGTCCCTGTTGGAGCCTCTGTTTACATGAGTCGATTTAAGAAGGGAAAGGCGTTTCATCTGGTGAAGAAAAGCCCTGCGTGCGATGAGCCGCTGAGGGAACAGATTCCGGGAGGTTTTGCTGTGATTGTAGATCGCGTGCTGACAAACAGTGAAGGGACATGGCTGGAGATCAACAAGCAGACATTGTATCAATTCAAGGTGACACTGGCTCCTCCTATGTATTTGTGTGCAATTTTGCGAGGACAGAGTGTTCTTTTCGATAAGATTTATGGAGACTATTGCATTGTTTGTTGGACACAGAGTAGTGAAAAAGAAAATGGAGGAGAGGGGCATCGATCCCCTTACCTCTCGCATGCTAAGCGAGCGCTCTACCATCTGAGCTACACCCCCTCTCAATCACTTTCCCTCCCTTCCCTACTAGATAGCCAGTACAGCAGATACAGATTCGTTCACAAACGTTTTTGAAATGCTCTATGGAAAGACGATCGAGTATCAGCCATCTTCGGTGCTTCATAGATAGAACTGAAATGGTCAAGTTTGAACCAGACGCTATGAGAGCTCTGGTGAAATATAAAATGCTGAAAAAACTAATTGGAAAGTGTATTGATCGTCGTGATCGATCGGCATCGGCTTCGCGTGATGTCCCTGCTCCTTCTGAGCAGGATGTCAAGGACGATGCGGTTGCGATGCAGACGTCTGATTCTCTCTTTCCACTCACTCCTAGGTTTATCGAGGATTTGATCTCGGATGTGATCGAAGGGAATCAGTACTACAACAAGAAGTTCGACTCGATCAGGACGAACTATCTGAAGTACCTAACGGATGTACAGGTTGATCTCAACAAGGTAGAGGTGTAAATATATCCCAATTTGCAGAAGAGAGGACTGTGCCATCGTCGAAACTGGGATGCAACTCTTTCCTCCAAGATTAGTGACCTTTTGGGTGAGATGTTGCTTTTGCAATATTTCAGCTCTTTAAATTATACGGGCATCCGCAAAGTGCATTGTTGTTTCCTGGTTCCATTTAGATCATCAAGAAGTTTCACAAAGTGACGAAAAGTTCGGCAGTTGATAGCATCATGACAATTCTCACAAACTCGTCTTCCAATGATATCTCAGCGCAAAACGATTTCATTTCTGAAATTATCCGACTCTACTACATCCGTGTGTTGTACGAGCAGAAGCGGAAGCTCGAGAGAGGGTGCTGTCGCTATCCTCCCTTCCATTTTTCCCAGCTGGAGATGGAGTCGCAAGACCTTCAATCACCCTCTGAAATCGCTACTCTCCGTGAGACATCTATGCAGAACATCATTCAGCGAAACATGAGTATTTGCTGCTACTTCTCTTTGTCGTAGCTGCTCCTGGAAAAGATACTCTTCGAGATATGGTGTTCCGCGGGAATCGTATTCTTCGAAGTACATTCCTCTCTTGTGTTTGAACTAGGCCGTATTCCGAAACGATTGAAGCAAGAATCTGAAAATGAAACTGTATCATATGAGCCTTTAGCAGATACAATGTTAATTCAGATGGCGTTTTATGCAATTCCCGCGGAAGTATATGAGAATGCAAATGGCGAGATTCTTGACAGCAGTGAAACAATCCTGTGGGAGGGAAATATAATGCGACGTGTATGTGATGATTCGTGCTTTCATTCTAGTTTTCTGCGCTGGATCAGTGGAAGCAACGATATGTTATTCTGAGCAATAAGCGGATTTGCTTTTTTCGGACCCAGTTTGGTGCCTTAAAGAAAACTGTCCTCTTTTGCAGTGTGATTGCAGTCTACACAGGACAGTCTTATCGCTATCCGCAATGTCTGATTCTTAACACGGTTTCGTTCTTGAGTAATCGTCACATTTAGGGAGATAATGGGACTGTGTGGTTTGCTGATGCTTCAGATAAGAACTCTTCATTTCCACGGTTTGTGACCATCATGAGTGGAATGTTCACCTCTCTATTACGCCACTTTTTGAATCCAGAACGAACTCGCCCACGTGAAAGTGATTCTTCTCAGAGTAGCTTATCTCTGCGTACCATGCCGCGTGCCAACTATGCATCGATAACGAATCTTTTCCAAATCACACCTACTTCCAACCCTGATGAGCCTGTTCGAAGAAATTCGATTGTTGTTTCTCCTATTGATGACGAAACTGTCACATTATCGGATGATGTCTTGGGGTCATTCGTTATCCCTTTAGAAGAAAGAGCGGTTCAGCGACGTGTTTTTGCCCGAGAAATTTCCCGCGCTTTTTATGGAAGTTCCACAACTGTTGACATTTGGCTGGCGCTCCAGAAATTCGATCGATTTGTGAACGGAGAGACCACGCATCTCAAGGATGAGGACTCTGCCGAGAGAGATCAGTTGACACGCATGCGTGAAATCAGCAAGTTCTTGTGAATTCCAGAAATGAGGTGTAGAATCACAGAGACCATTCAAGAGTCCCAGGCTGAGAATGCGAAGCTGTGGGAACCATGGCTCTCCATGCTTGCTGTGGGAATTCTGAAAGGGGCCTACCCAGATTTGGCAGCGATCTTGCGTGGAAAAGCAGAGTATCGAGACGAGGACATCCAGCCAACGAAAGTGAACATAACGAAACTGTTTCGTTATGAGCGACAGATTGGAGAAGGCCGCTACTCATCGGTTTGGGTTGTGGAAAACCGAAAAGACCACGTTTTTTATGCAATGAAAAAGGTGGATATTTGGGATTTGTCGAAATATGAACGACTTGCCTTATCGGTATGTATCTGAGCTAGAGATCATATGCAGCGTGAAGTTCATAATATGATACTGCTGAGAGACCATCCTAATGTAGTGAAGATATTCAGGATTTGTTGATGATGACATTTACACTTACATTGTCATGGTCTCTTCAATTTTGACCTTTCACAGATAGGAGTTGGAGCCTGGAGGTCGCCTATTTGATTACATCAAAAGCAGACAACAGTTTACGGAAAGCGATGCTCAGACAATTGTGCGTTGTATTCTTTCGGCAGTAGCGTATTGCCATCAAAATGGAATCGTGCATCGAGACTTGAAACCTCAAAACATTCTTCTTACAAGGTATCTTTTCTCCTCTTTTTCAAGTAGACCCGATGACCTGACGTCGCTAAAACTGACTGATTTCGGATTCTCTGCTTCGATAGGTGCAGGGCTGTTAAAGACCTCTCTAGGAACTCCTGGATACACCGCTCCTGAAGTCTTACGAAATCAGCCGTATGATGCATCTGTCGACATGTGGAGCATAGGCGTGATTACCTATATTCTGTATTGGTCATCTGTCTACTGACCAGCGTAGACTTTGCGGCTATCCTCCTTTCCCTTCAGATAACGATGTTGATCGAATGAAAGCCATCTCAACTGGAAGTTATCAGTTCTATCCCCATGAATGGGACTCAGTGAGTGATGAAGCAAAGGACTTCATTCGGCATTTGATTGTCGTGGATCCAAAGAAGCGATTAACAGCTACGGAGGTAGGGAAATGCATCGTTAATCAATAGTGTTTCTCTCACCCTTGGTTGGTGAATCTTCGCACTTCTACTGTGAATCTTTCAGGCGTCATTTCTGGTATGGAATCAATTCAGAACTGTAGAGGTGAGATCGTTTTTGAATGATAGTTACCTTACGAATTGCTTCGAAACCGGTCCACAGTGGAATTCGAACTCATTTCTGCCGTGCACTCGTTGATCTTCGTACACCTTGATATGATATTTCATTGTAGAAGTGTATTCATCATGTGACCAGTCGTCTCCAGTTATTGCAACAATCTCTGCAGGTATTGAAATGAAGAGAGGTCGATTCTAGAATATCCGTTGGAAGTTTCTCGAGAAGTGTGGAATAAAAACTGCCAGTTTGGTTATCTGACTGATTTCTGTTGTGACTATTATCATATTGCTAAGGGAGGATGTGTGCTCATTCAGAATAAGAAGCAGATGTTCTGTGTGCATGCATTGACGTATATTTATAAAAGAGTCGCAGAAAGAAGTGGCTTGATGGATTGTTTATTTGTAGAGACACCCTACATTTTTGCTTCTCCTCTTAACTCAGATGAGATTGTTGGTCGATTTACGCAAACGCTGCTAGTTTGTGATACACTGCTGAATATCAACAATGTCCAATGGGCTATTCTGCATCATATGATGTACATTCCTTTGGACTTAGCTGGTATTCCTCAGGCTTGGGTGAAGCTGGAGGATGGAAGTGGGAAGTATTTCGAAAAGATGGAAGTGAGCAGTGATTTCGAAGAGAGACTGAAAAGTTTCAGAATTGCAAAAGGAGAATGTGGTGTTTGTTGAATTCATGAGAGGTGTGGATGATACGCAAGGTGAAAGGGGTAAGAGAGGATTGGAGTCGTTGATTATGAAAGGAAGAGAATTGGTTGCAATTCCCATACAGGGAATATAACTATGAGTAGGAAGGATTACTTCTTTGATAATGAAAGATAATGGTTGATATTGAGTGTCTTGTATAGTATTGGAACTCGTTCCATTTGATGCTTTTATGAATATCTATTGTATTTAATCCATTGTATCACGTTGTTCAAGGTGAATTCTGAGTTCTTTTTCATTAATGATTGTCATTTCTGAAGATACGAATTCAACAGGAAACTATTACAGGAGTACTTCAAGTGATACTCTGTTATTGAAACAATGATACTGATTCATTGTGCGATAAAGTACTCCATTTGAAATATACAATAGAAGTATTAAAATAAGGGATTATCAAACTGATCATGAGTTGTATTCTTCAAATGGGAGCATTGAATATCATTCACTGTTCTTGAAATTCAAACCAGTCATCAAAATCACTGAATATGGAATCAATCATGTGAATGATACACTATCGATAGAGAGTAACATGATAGTATTTTTAGTGAATACTCAATTATCATAAATAGAATCAATATCGAACATTTCAATATATGTGAATTCACTTATATGTATGATTCGAATCGTGGATTTAAGTGACTGAATCCAACCGTCATTTAATGCTGTTGTAACTACTACTACTCAATGCAATTATCTCAAAATGAAAAATCCCAATCTTCATGATTATACTGTTGCTATTTTCGTTATTACTCTTCCTGGTGAGTAAAAATGCTCAATATTAAGAATTCAACTCAGATTACACTATTCCGTAGTTCATTTGATAGTCACTCTTGAACGATGATTGAGGAATCTCTACTCTGGATGAATGATTCCTCACTCTCACAGTTAGTATCATTTTCTCTCACTTAGCTCTTCGCTTAGACTCAGTACATTTGTATCTGAAGAATTACTTTAGAATACGATATATAATTGTTACCTCTCGATGATTAGGATGCTACCATCATGAATAGCAAAGAGTACTCAGAAGATTCTTTGATGCTATTTTCTGGCTATTCTATCAACTATAAAGATTAGCATTGAGTCAGGTATTTTGATATTACCCTTTCATTTAGTATTCTCATTTTGTCCAGTTGATCAGATTTGCTGTAAATCATATAAATGGAAATGTACATTCAATGTACTGTAAATAACTGAAATCTAGAAATAGTATTCATTTTGAATAGTTCAATCAATGAAATAGTTATTTGTTGAAGATAATGTATTCATCATTAATATGCTGCATTGATTGTCATTTATTCAATATTCAAAATAGCTATTTTGAACATATTATTCTTGTAAGTAGTCTGTTTTATGAATTCATGGTTCTAATATTACTATTTGGATATTCAACTCTGTGATAATTCAATCTGTAGTTTCATCAAATATGAGCAATGAATGCATACTATCAAAATCGATATTGATATCAATACTCATTTCAAATACTAGTTAGCAAATGAAATATGATATCAATATTGATATTGATAGAATATTACTTACAACAATCATCTATTCTATCAATTCTTGATTTTCACCAGATTAGCAAGCTTAGGAGAAACATCTATTCAT